>JAWZYT010007021.1:30000-40000 GCA_034508575.1 Petrolisthes manimaculis | reverse complement strand
TAGATAACCACCAACCTTATTAATATTGGCTAACACCTGAATACACAGGGGTTGTTCTTATCATTGTTGTTCTCTACCTACGATAGAGAGTAGGGAGAGAATAGAGAAAGAGAGTAGAAAGGAGAGTAGGGAAAGAGAGTAAGACTCCGACATAACCAAGGAATGGTCACAAGGAGATATGCCTAATCCACAGATAATATAAACTGATTAATGTAGCAGACTAGGTATGACTAAGAACACGAGGACTATACCTCATGACCACATGACAACAAGACAAGTAACTTTCCTACCACATGATCCACGTGGCATCCGGCCACGTAAGCATGACAACACACAGTAATAATTGTATCCAAAGACAACTGACAACTCCAGTGAAATTGTATATAAACAGTGACACTTACCTAATAGGTAGGATAACTTAAACTGTCTCCCAGGGCTATAGGCTTGTCTCCACAGAGAGAGACTATATACATATAAGACCAGGCACATCAGTATCATTCCCTGTGTAGATATAAGTGTATATAAATAAATGTATTAAGCCTTGAATAAGAAACTTGTGAAATCAATTACCTAAGAACACCACTCCGCCGAACTCGCTACCAACAACTAACAACCAACAACCAACAACTCACTACAACAACAATGTACTGTACCAGATTCTTTGAAGAGACTAGAATCAGGACTGGTACATTATGGTGGCAGCAGTGGTTGCAATAACAAGATTGCAAAGGGGTTGACTTCCAGGGAGTACAGTGAATAACATAGTTCAAGGACAAGTTGAAGATTTTACTTGTAAATTTCTCTCAGGTAATTTCTTCTCACGACCTCTATAAACGAGGGAGATAAACCACAAATTCATCACCTACAAGACACCTACTTCAACATAACTGCAACTAGACCTACAACGGGACCTCATCTACTTCACAACAATCAATCATCACTACCCCAGGCGTCCCTGTACGTAAATTCTCTCGTAAGGACAACGCCATCCCTTCATCACTACCCATGAGCGTCCCTGGAACGTAAGGACGCCATCCCTTCATCACTACCCATGAGCGTCCCTGGAACGTAGGACAACGTCATCACTTCATCATCTCCATTCTCCAAGCTGACACCTTGTTACGTAAATTCTCTCGTAAAAGGCAAGTCAACATTCATCATCTTCACTCCAAGAACGACTACTAGTGTGTTAGTGTGCGAGCTACTCATCACCACGACTGGCCAGACACCCCACCTAGACGTCAACTCGTCGTCATCATCATCGTTGCAACTAAAGTACTAAAAGTAGGTACACATTACATGTACATTACATTATTTTTCACTTGTCTACGAACATGTTAGGATAAAATTAGGTTTCCTCATTAAAGCCCAGAAAGAAAGAAAAGAAGTGCCAAATTAAAACAAAGTAAAGAATTCTTCCCCATTAATCTAAAGGTATCGCAATAACTTCGAATATCCCTGATAATGATTCATTACCCTCTGAGCTAGATTCCCCTGCCTCCCTAAAAAGTCTCGTTGTGGTGCCAACACATACGAGTACATTTTCTTCTTCTCCAACCATAACCCCATTAAAAACTCAATCTGTCTACTAATATCATCCTGTATTATCACTAACAATGACTACTCCTCTACAATCTCCTATCGTCTCTGCTCATCATCTAACAAATACTGATTCCACAATCACTTCTAAGCTAACAATGAAACTCTTACCTACCACCATTTCTCATGTAAAGCATTTTAAGGGAGATAATCCAAGATATGGGATTCATCTCTTCTTGCATCATTTGGAGAAGATATTTTGCAAAGCGAATATAGAGCAGGACGAACATAAAATAGCATTGGTAAGAGAGTATATTGCACCGGATAGTCCAGCCAGTTCTAGGTTAAACACAAGTGCTTTTTCTAATCCAAAGAATTTAACGTCATATGCCACATTTAGACAGTCACTTATTGATGTTTTGGGGGATGGTAAAGTACATAAATCGTTCTCAAGGGTTCAAAGAATTATTAAAAGAAAGGCAAACAAAATAAATACAAGGGAACTAGCAAAAGCACTTGCATCAGCAGGATCGCTAGAATTATATTCAAAGAAATCTCGCATCATACATCATGTATTACATATTACTCACTCCAGGGATAAGAAGAATCATAATTTTGATACCATAACTCAGAAGGAATCACACAGACAACGTTGCAAACATTGTAACGAAGATAAGCATAAGACCAGTGAATCTGATAGTAATAAATATACAGGAAATTATCAAGGGAAATCAAAGTATAAATACTGTCATTCACATGAGTCAAATTCGTATTCCTTAAATGAACACATGATCCTTAACAAAAGGAAACAAAGCTTGCACAATCGAAACATGATGTATGAAACGAGACCACCACAATATTAAAGTAGCATCAATAATCACATAAGTAAATAAATACTGCCCTGTCGTCGTAAATACCTATAATATAATAATAATCCCTGTCTAAGTATCACATACTAATATTTCATTAATGATAGACACAGGAACAGCAGTTTCCTTGTTATCGGATAATTCCTTTAACAAATTGTGCAACTTAGATCCCCAGCGGTTTTATAAACTAAGATTGAACAGGTGATATAAAATTGTCACATATGACAAATAATAAATGAACAGGTATTAGGGACACTAAACCCTTCCTGTACGGTTAGATAAAAACTAACCAAAATACCCATAATAATATGCACTAAACATAAAATAATACATTTTAGGTATTAATGTATTTTAATACAGGATTGTCCAGGCCAAAATATAAGTCCATATATATGTATTGAAAAACAAAACAAAAACAAAAAACGGGAACTATTCCATTATCATAAAGGCCTACTGCAGATAATACTATATTACCACTAAATTTCGTCCATGAATCGAAGGTAGAGCTTCCATCTCATGTTACAACCACATATTAGTGTTCTATCCTTAGTAGAGTCTGGGAAAATAACCTGGGAATGTATCTACTTTCACTAATGTAAAGGATAATAATATTGCTACTATCTATATCTTTAAGAAATCAACTACCAATAATCAGGTAAAGAAAATGACATATTTATATGATCGGTACAAGATGGAAGTTAGACTAAATACCACAAGAAATATGATATCAATTTTAACCGAAGAGTTAAAGGATAATCATATAAGGGAGAACCTTAGAAAATTGGTCAGGAAACGATATTTTCTAATTTATCGTGATAATTTTATTAATATACTAGCCACATATCAAAATGCGATTGCCCTACCTGATAAAATTTTTAGGAATAACCTATTTATAAATAAGCATATAGGCGACCATACCTTATACTAGACAGAAAATTATAAATGATAAATGAAATGTTGGATGAAAGTATTATTAAGATTTTAACTCCCCCTTTTAACAGTCAAATGTTTTTGCTTTCAAAAATGATGGTGAATTTAAGCCAGTACTTCTTACAGAGATATAATGCTACAAGTAAATATAAATATCCCCTCCCTCCTTTAAGGATGTTTTCGCTAACATTGCTCAAACAAAACATATTAAAATTGGTCAGTGGACACTGGCAAGTAGCATTATATAATAATACATTTAATACGTACCATGGTTATTATGAATACATTCGTAAACCATTTGGGTTACGTAATGCTCAATCAACATTTAAGCATATGCTGAATTTTCGTGTTAGTGTTATTAATAACGTAATCATCGCTTAGCTATACAATTTGATTATTTTTCTAATAAGGTACAATCACAATATTTAACAATAAGGAAGGTTAAATAGACTTTGAATTAGGTAGGCCTCAAACTTTAAATATATATGTTTCATTATATTACCAGGATATTATAATGATAGGTTATACATTAACCACCACTGGGCTCCATACACACAAGCATAAAATACGAACAATGAAAGTAAACTAACGTAAAATCACTTGAGTTTATGTTCGTATATAGAGAATCATTATAAAGAAATTTTTCCCATTTAACAAACGCACTAAATAATCTCCTCAGGAGAGTGACAGATGTGTATGGAAGTCAGAAAAGTTAATAAAGGTTAATTAATGTCTGCTCCAATTAATGCATTTCCATATATATAATAATAATAATACATAATAATAATATCACGTGTACAGATGCTTCTTCAGTAGACTTAGGCACTGTACTTATGTAAGATATAGCTAAGTTCTATGTCAGGTATGTACTTATGCATAACGAATATTAAATGCACAGCAAACTCGTTACTCTGTAACGGACCAGGAACAATTAACAAATAATGTTAGGGGCAATTCGTACTTTTAGAAAATCGTATTAGGCTATCCTTTACAAATATTCGTGAATCACTAATATATTCTTGGCTTACTATAATCTCAAGCCTTAGCGTGAAAAGTAGCCAGATATTATCGAACCATTAAGGAATTTCTCTCACATATTGTTATTAACTACCTTCCAGGATGATTATAGATAAAATAACAAATCCCTTAAACAATCATCTTGGCATTTACTTCCGAAGTCACTCATGGACGTGGTAAACATGCATAAACATTAGCAATTTCTATGCTAAAATATACTAAGACATTATTTAACTCTGAGGATGAAACTAATGGACGAGAATTACAGTCACTTAAATAACTTTCCCTTTATGATAAGATTTTTACAAAAAAAAAAAAAAAAAAAAAAAAAAAAAAAACTTAGTAAAAGTGACTTATAAACCAATGAAAGTGATACATTAAATAATACTTCCCTCAGTGTTAATTACCCTTTTATCAAAATGCAACAGGACATCCTGGGAGAGAATATCAAAACAATCTCCATATAATATATTATCAACATAAACTATGGGTAGATGATAAAACATATATCGCTCAGTGCGAAACATGCAATGCTCCATGACAGGAATATAATCCTGGACGAATCAGGAGACATAATAGGAATAATTCTACTTTCCTTACCAATTACAAATCAGGGCATAAATAAACTATTACCTATGGTTAACCATTTTTCTAAATATTTAGTGGCGGCACCACTACATGATAAAAACCGCAAATAATACGTGCACATATATCTAATCCCAAATTATTTTATGCCTATATACATGTCCCAATATTATAAAGATATCTAATTTCTACTAATTTGAAGCAAACGTTTGTATAACCATATCTCCCCATATCTCCCAGCAGCTAATGGGTAACAATACGGCAAAACCGTAAAATACTACAAGTACTTGGTGGCACAGAAACAATGGAAATCCCTCCACATGGAAAGACTGCATCAAAATGACAGTCTATGAATACTACAAAACGTTGAAATAAAAGGAAATAACTCCTCAGGAAATACTATATGGCGTACAAGAAACGTCTTTCATATAATTATATGAGATAACAATTGCCACACAGAAGCCAGGCTACAACAAGGACAACTTCGCTGAACAACAGTGAGTTGCAGTTCAACAATTTCATCATGATGTACAAGCAAATTTCGGGCTTGCAAGGAAAAAAATGCGTAATCGCCTACACAAGCAAATTTCGGGCTTGCAAGGAAAATAATGCGTAATCGCCTACACAAGCAAATTTCGGGCTTGCAAGGAAAAAAATGCGTAATCGCCTACACAAGCAATTTTCGGGCTTGCAAGGAAAAAAATGCGTAATCGCCTACACAAGCAATTTACGGGCTTGCAGGAACAAAATGCGTAATCGCCTACACAAGCAATTTACTGGCTTGCAGGAATAAAATGCGTAATCGCCGGTCTAATAAAGCAAATAATTCAAATGTTCACTCCAGGTGATACATAAAATAATACGGGTACCCGATCAAAGTTTAAAACTTCACACAGTAATATCTTTAGTAGGTAATAAACTTATAATAAAGAATATTTTTACCAGGCGGATGATATTGTATATGTAAACAGGATAAAGAGATTGGTAAAGCGCGCAAAACCATCCAAAAATAAAACCAATCCATATCACTGGAACATAACAATTTCCTCTTCTTAGTAAATTTATCCCTACTATATACTATATACTATATAATGAAATAATCAATTACAAACATAAATCCGATCGGTTTACTATGAAATAAAATAATATTTCTTTTTACAGATGTGGCCCAAATCAACCAAAATGGATAATAATTTTTGTCTCTACTCTCAACAGCTCCTGGCAGAACCAGACGAGGAACACAACGCAGTACAAATGACGTCTTCAATCCGAGAGCTCTCCTATACAATTTTATTAACAAGCAGAAGCAAAGAAAAGAAAAATAAATAAAATAATGGTGACAAATGATATAATCACTATTTCTTACTCTTTACAGAGTTTATCCCAGTGAGCAGTGGCTACAGCTACAAATATTTACTGATACACTAGTTTATTTGACAGGTATCACACAAAGGGAATCCAGCGACTAAGGTAATATTGTTCGCTTATTATACAAAATATATAATGGCTTGAGCCATCACCACAGCCCAGAGCGTGGTTGGGAAAATTTTTACGTGTATTTTCGTGAACATTATTTGGTACTGCTTACATAGTGGTATACACATATATCCTATAAAATAAAGGATTATGAGACAAACTGTTGCATATTGTGGTAAGTGTAACAGGTAAAAAAGCATTGCACAGATATTAAATACGAATTATAGAGCTTTACTTTACCAATAAAAGAAAATATTCACATATACTTAGTAGGCTTCTATTTATTTCTGCGAGAAGCAGGAAGCTGTATTACGAGTACAGAAACTTAGAAAGAAAGTACAACCATTTATTAGGAGAGTATTTACTGCGGGTAAGATAAGATCAACTCATACTTAATAACTATAATATGCAAAGGAAAAATCAGTGTGAAGTACTATCTTACCAAAATATCTTTCTTCCACCTATTTGAAATATTATTTAAAATCGTGCGTAGTATTTTAATACAAGATTATATACTCATTATTATTCCCATAGAAGGTAAAGTATTATTCACAAGCTACGCACTTCAAGAATTCCCAATGAAAATAGAAATAATCTTTTAATGTTCAAAATTCCTCCAAGAAGTATTATACTTAGTGATGATGTCATCAATGACACACACTCCTCAAGTACCATGTTGCATGTCCTTATTTATATGTTGGTCCTGCATAAATATTGGCAAGTATTCCTCCAAAGGATGCGAAATCTCCACTTGCTTTAAAGCAATTCAGGCACTATATGCATGTAATTCATATCTATTACTAATCAAACCTCTCTTATATCATCAAATTTCTATTTCTACTATCTATACTTACCTACTGATAGACTATTAACAATATATTACCCTACTCACCCTACACATGGCATGGATTAAGGCTACTGTAGAGAGGCAGACTCAGATAAAATCGATTCAAGGGAATCGTTACATTGGAAAATAAAATATATAATTGCTAGACAATATATCCCACTCTCTTCCACCTTTCAATATATTTCATTTAATATCGACTTGTTTAATATCTCCCTATTATCAGTTGTTTCAGAAAAAAGTGAAGCTGGGAAGTTATTCAAGGAAACTGGGAATCAAACATCCTGCTAATATCAGTTGGTTACTCCATATATTGATGAAAATAAAACTTGGTACAAATATTTAATATCCCATGTCTTATCTTTCTGGCAGGTACTATAACATTTTTATATAGAAAAAGTCTACTGTCATATTTTGCATTGTATAAGAGAACTCTATCAATGTAGACTGAATTATCTTGTTATGGAAAATTAACATTGAGCTGTTATTGCACAGCCACAACATAGCAACAAGGCATCTTCATTAATGTGTGAATTTTTAGCATAGGTTAGCTTATACACATAACTACAAGCACCTAGCTCAACACATTAATTTTAAGATTATTTCTTTATGTATGTACCAGTGTATTTTATTCATGTCTTGATGTTCATTTTAAGTATATGATGTGCCTATGTCTTTGATGTCAATTTTATATTATTATTGAGGTATTCACTGATAATATCTTAGTTATTGTGTACCCTACCTACATTGTATGTTTGTTTCCACAATCAAGGTAATCTGAGACAGATTACGGTAGCGGCCTCGAGCGATTGTACACAATAAGGCAAGTGCTGTATGCCACAATTATAAGATAATACACAGGTAAACAGACTGCCTGCCTAAGACCCTGTACACAAGATAAGCAGAGGGCAGATATTGGTAATAAACAGTGTGAGTCACAGTGGTACCCATGTGATATAGAAGCCAGTGTATAGCAAATAACTAGATAACCACCAACCTTATTAATATTGGCTAACACCTGAATACACAGGGGTTGTTCTTATCATTGTTGTTCTCTACCTACGATAGAGAGTAGGGAGAGAATAGAGAAAGAGAGTAGAAAGGAGAGTAGGGAAAGAGAGTAAGACTCCGACATAACCAAGGAATGGTCACAAGGAGATATGCCTAATCCACAGATAATATAAACTGATTAATGTAGCAGACTAGGTATGACTAAGAACACGAGGACTATACCTCATGACCACATGACAACAAGACAAGTAACTTTCCTACCACATGATCCACGTGGCATCCGGCCACGTAAGCATGACAACACACAGTAATAATTGTATCCAAAGACAACTGACAACTCCAGTGAAATTGTATATAAACAGTGACACTTACCTAATAGGTAGGATAACTTAAACTGTCTCCCAGGGCTATAGGCTTGTCTCCACAGAGAGAGACTATATACATATAAGACCAGGCACATCAGTATCATTCCCTGTGTAGATATAAGTGTATATAAATAAATGTATTAAGCCTTGAATAAGAAACTTGTGAAATCAATTACCTAAGAACACCACTCCGCCGAACTCGCTACCAACAACTAACAACCAACAACCAACAACTCACTACAACAACAATGTACTGTACCAGATTCTTTGAAGAGACTAGAATCAGGACTGGTACAAACAGAGTCAGACCAGCCGCCATCTTTGTTGTTTACATTGTGACGTCATAATCAGTGTTGCCACCATCACCCATTATTACCAATATAATAATAATAATAATAATAAATAGATAATACTAATACTAACTAATACTAATACTAATACTAACTACTACTACTACTGCAACTACTACTACTACTACTACTACTACTAATAATAATAATAATAATAATAATAATAATAATAATAATAATAATAATAACAATAATAATAACAATAATAATAATAACAATAATAATAATAATAATAATAATAATAATAACAATAATAATAACAATAATAATAATAATAATAACAATAATAATAATAAAAACAATAATAATAATAATAATTTGGTGTAAAAAATATTTGTGTTTTTTGACAGACTATTTATTACTTTGATGTGTTTGTGTGTGTGTGTGTGTGTGCGTGTGTGTGTGTGTGTGTGTGTTTGTGTGCGTGTGTGTTTGTGTGTGTTTGTGTGTGTGTGTGGTATGTTCTGTAAATGCTTTTTCTCTCTCTCTTTTCCTCTCTCTCTTTTATCCAGATTATCCTTCCTTCCTTCTCCCTCTCTTTCCCCCTCCCTCTTTTCCCTCCCCCTCCCCTCTCCCCCTCACTCTCTCTCTCTCTCTCTCTCTCTCTCTCTTTATCTCCTCTCTCTTTATCTCCTCTCTCTTTATCCAAACTATCGTCTTTCCTCTCTTTCTCTCTCTCCCCCTCTCTTTCCCCCTCTCTATTTTCCCTCCCTCTCTCCCCCTACCCCCTCCTTCTCTCTCTCTTTATATCCTTTCTCTCTCTCTCCCTCTCTCTTCTCTCCCTTCTCTGGTTCTCTCCGTGATGTCCCTCCGTGGTTTGCTACTCTTCATTGATTATACGTCACTGTGCCTCAGAGGTGTTGCTCTCTCTTTAGCTCTCTCTCTCTCTCTCTCTCTCTCTGTGTGTGTGTGTGTGAGGGAAGGGGGGGAATGAAGGGGTCTCTCTCTCTCTCTCTCTCTCTCTCTCTCTCTCTCTCTCTCTATGTGTGTGTGTGTGAGAGGGGGGAAGGGAAG
>JAWZYT010007021.1:20000-22500 GCA_034508575.1 Petrolisthes manimaculis | reverse complement strand
TATTAATTTTATATGATTATTACGATTATATTTATCTTTATTTTAACAGATATGAAGAATATATGATTATTTTATTATTTTATACAATTTTATATGATTATTATGATTATTATATACAATTTTATAAGATTATATGATTATTATGATTATTTTATAAGATTATATTATTATTATGATTATTATATTAAGATTATATAATTATTATGATTATTATATACAATTTTATATGATTATTTTATTAATTTTATATGATTATTATGATTCTATTTATGTTTATTTCCCAGATATGAAGTTGTACCATTTTCTCACTTCACTTGGTCCCGTGTCTATCCTTGTGATCTCGGCCTGGGGAAGAGAGTCGTAGAGAAGCCCATTGGTTATAAAAGGAGAGACTTATTAGCTGCCCTTACTGCTGCCCTTGATCATCTTAATACTCCTGTCCCGGCAAGGTCTGTGTGTCTCTGTGTGTGTGTGTGTGTGTGTGTGTGTGTGTGTGTGTGTGTGTGTGTGTGTGTCTGTGTGTGTGTGTGTGTGTGTGTGTGTGTCTGTGTGTGTGTGTCAGTGTACAGTCGCCTCCATTCCCGTGTTCACCAGTTCAGCGTACATATATGTGTGTAATACAACATGAACTTTTTGTACATACATGTGTGTGTGTGTGTCTGTGTCTGTGTCTGTGTGTGTGTGTGTGTGTGTGTGTATCTCTGTGTCTGTGTGTCTGTGTCTGTGTGTGTGTGTGTGTGTGTGTGTGTGTGTCTGTGTGTGTGTGTGTGTGTGTGTGTATATATGTGTGTAATACAACATGAACTCTTTGTACATATATGTGTGTGTGTGTGTGTGTGTGTCAGTGTGTGTGTGTGTGTGTGTGTGTGTGTAATACAATATGGATTCATTTCAGATACACCGTGGATGACTTTGTGGAAGGAATGTATAGAACTGTAGCAACCAGTGGTACACAATATGAACTGGTATTTGTTGATAATACACAACAACAACAACAACACCAGTACCAACAACAACAACAACAACACCACACCCAACAACAACAACACCACACACAACAACAACAACAACAACAACACTCGCCCCACCAATACCAACAACAACAACACCCACCCTACGAAAAACAACAACAACAACAACAACACCACACCCAACAACAACAACAACACCCACCCTACGAAAAACAACAACAACAACAACAACGCCCGCCCCCAGAAAATCGCTACACGGGCCCCCCAGGCAGTACCACCAATAACCAGTCCACCAGTCCACAACAACAACAACAACAACAACAACAACAACCACAACAACAACAGTACTACCAATACCAGTCCGAGAGTCAAGCAGTGTTACCAACTCAATATCGTACCGTTACGTTACTAAGACCGTTTGCACCGCTGACAGTTGTTACCAAGGAACAACATTCACCTAAACAATTGGTTAGTATGTGGGGGCGTGTGGGAATAGGGGGCAGGCTTTGGGGGGGGGGGGGGTTTGGGGGGTGCGGGAGGGTCTTAAGGGGTGTGTGGGAGTAGGGGGCAGGCTTTGGGGGGGGTAGTAGGGGGGTGCGGGAGGGTCTTAAGGGGTGTGTGGGAGTAGGGGGCAGGCTTGGGGGGGTTTAGGGGTGTGCAGAAATAGGGGGCAGGCTTGGGGGGGGGGAGGGGTGCAGGTGTAGTTTATTAAATTTATTGTGTAGTTTATAAATTAATTTTATTGTTATTATTTATATATATTTTTTCAGATCAACATAATCCTGCCTTTATCTGGCCGTACTGACACATTTAATTTATTATTATTTGTATATTTATTTAAATATTAATTTTTGTTATTTACTGTATATATTAATTTTAGTCTATTAATTGTTATTTTTATTTAATTTTCAGATCAACATAATCCTTCCTTTATCTGGCCGTACTGACACATTTTATTCATTATTACGATTTTAACTGTCGTTTTTATTTCATTTTTAGATCAACATTATTTATTATTATTATTTATATACTGTATTTATTTTAATTTTCAGATCAACATAATCCTTCCTTTATCTGGCCGTACTGACACGTTCCGAGGGTTTATGAAGAAGTTAACAGGTCTGGTACTGAGACACGACCGGCGCCTCTTCCTCACGGTGGTGTATTTTGGAACCGACGGACTGAGGGAAGTGAGAAACATTATTACGTCGGCTTCTAGGGAGGCAAAATTCAGACATATTAAACTACTGACTTTAAATGAAACTTTCTCTCGCGGCAAAGCTTTACAGGTGAGTGTGTGTGTGTGTGTGTGTTTTATCTCTCTCTCTCTCTTTGTATGTCTCTCTCTCTCTCTCTTTGTGTCTCTCTCTTTGTCTCCTCTCTCTCTTTGTGTGTCTCTCTCTGTCTCAATCTTTGTGTCTCTCTCTTTGTGTCTCTCTCTCTCTCTCTTTGTGTCTCTCTCTCTCTTTGTGTGTCTCTCTCTCTCTTTGTCTCTCTCTCTCTCTCTCTCTGTGTGTGTGTTTGGTGGG
>JAWZYT010007021.1:0-12500 GCA_034508575.1 Petrolisthes manimaculis | reverse complement strand
ACAAACACACACACACACAATAACAAACAAACACACACACAATAACAAACAAACAAACACACACACACACACACAATAACAAACAAACACACACACACAATAACAAACACACACACACACAATAACAAACAAACAAACACACACACACACAATAACAAACAAACACACACACACACACAATAACAAACAAACACACACACACACAATAACAAACAAACACACACACACACAATAACAAACAAACAAACACACACACACACAATAACAAACAAACACACACACACACAATAACAAACAAACACACACACACACACAATAACAAACAAACACACACACACACAATAACAAACAAACACACACACACACACAATAACAAACAAACACACACACACACAATAACAAACAAACACACACACACACAATAACAAACAAACAAACACACACACACACAATAACATACAAACACACACACACACAATAACAAACAAACAAACACACACACACACAATATCAAACAAACAAACACACACACAATAACAAACAAACACACACACACAATAACAAACACACACACACACACACAATAACAAACACACACACACACACACAATAACAAACAAACACACACACACACAATAACAAACAAACACACACAATAACAAACAACAAAACAAAAAAACATTAAAGAAAAAGTTTTATAATTGGGAATAATGAATAAAAAACTCGTGTGTATAAAAAACTTATATATTTTTTTTATTTTGATGGTTACAGAGTATGTATGTATGTATGTTATATGTGTATATATGTATGTATGTTATATGTGTGTGCATGTATGTATGTTATATGTGTATGTATGTATGTATGTATGTATGTATGTATGTTATATATGTATGTATGTTATATATGTATGTATGTTATATATGTATGTATGTTATATTTTTATGTATGTATATGTATGTATGTATATGTATGTATGTTATATAATTATGTTATGTATATATGTATGTATGTATGTAGTGTATAATAATCAACCTCCAGTATTATTATTATATTTATTATTATTATTATTTACTATATACATACATATGGTTAATTAATTCTTAATAATTCACTATGAAAGCCCAATAAAGTGACACACAAACACACACACACACACATCACGGACCAATGTTATGCAAGGAGTACTATCCATAGTGTTTACGATGGCATGGGGTCATAGTACCACACCACCATGGCTTGGGGGGGGGTGCGGGAGTAGGGGGAATAGGGGACAGGCTTGGGGTGGGGTTTTAGGGGGGTGCAGGAATAAGGGACATATTTTCTACCCCCCCCCCCAAAGCCTGTCCCCTACTCCCCCCCACCCCTTCCTTATAATTAACATCATTATCCCAATCCTTAATTAATACTAAGTTAATATTAACCTTAATTATTAATAAAACACAAACCAAACTATTTATCTATTTATATGTAGTCAAATTTCAGTAAACATAATTTTAAAAAGATTAAATATTTTAGTAAACACAATTTTAACATTCGAAATTTCAGTTAATATATTTCTATCTTTCAAATTTCAGTAAACATAATTTTTGACATACCTAATATTATTTTTCATATCTCAATAAACACGATTATTACTTTTCAAATTTCAGTAAACATAATTTTAACATTTAATTAATATCTTGAACACAATTTTAACATTTAATTAATATCTCGGTGAACATAATTTTAACATTTAATTAATATCTTGAACACAATTTTAACATTTCAAATTTATGTAAACATTAAATTATTTCAATAAACATAATTTTAACATTTAATTAATATCTCGGTGAACATAAAAAAAATTCGATATTCCCAATTTTTTACTTTCAAAATTTTAGTAAAGAATTATTTTATACATACACAAATTTTAAGTTTATATAATCTTTTGTAAACATAATTTTTTTAACATACTGTAACCAACCCATTTTAACCTTAATATCTCAGTGAACATACATACAAACATACATACATTTTGACACACACACACACACACACCAATTTATTCAGTTCAATTAATAGTATTGCAAATTATTCACTATTTCTTTTTGTTATTTTTTTATATACATATTTTTTATTTTTTTATTCACTTTCGGTTACATTTTAATTAGGGGGGTGCGGGAATAGGGGACAGGCTTTCTACCCCCCCCCCCCAAGCCTGTCCCCTATTCCCGCACCCCCCCAGTCCCCCCCCCAAGCCTGTCCCCTACTCCCACACCCCCATCTACTTTCAATATTGCAATTTTTCACATTACATACAATACATGAAAATTTCTATAGATAATAATAATAATAATTTCTATAAATATTAATAATGATAATTATATTTTTGAATTAATGTCCAGTAGTTGAAAATAATGTGTTCAAAATTAAGGATATAAAATTATTCCTGTAAAAATATTCACTTGTGTGTTAAACTATTGGTTGTGTGTGTGTAATAATAGTAGTAGTAGTAGTAGTGGTGTGTGTGTGTGTGTACTAGTGGTGGTAGTGGTGGTAATTGGGGTAGTGGTATGACTATAGTGGTAGTGGTAGTGGTGGTGGTAGTAGTAGTGGTAGTGGTGATATTAGTAGTAGTAGTAGTGGTATTACTGCAGTGGTGATAATAGTAGTAGTAGTAGTAGTAGGTGATATTCCAGTAGTAGTAGTAATAGTGTTGATAGTAGTAATAATAATAGTAGTAATAGTAATATTAACCAAATACTTCCTGTGAGGCATATACCATATACAGAAACCCGTCCTCATGGTGATGTTGTTCATACACCTGTAAATAATAACAATAATAATAATAATAACAATAATAATTAATAACAATATGAATAATAACAGTATGAATTAATAACAGGGGCTCAACATATTAGGGGACAGGCTTGGGGGGGTTTAGGGGGGTGGGAGTAGGGGGAAATAACATACATAATTTACCATATGACAAGTATACCTCTTATCTATGTATTAAAATTGTATTACAACATTATATCACTATAGCTAATAATAGAGAGAGATAGAGTGTGTGTGTGTGTTTATGTATGAATGTATGTATATGTAAGTATGTACAGTATATATGTATGTATGTGTATATATGTGCATGTATATATATATATGTGTGTATATATTTATGTGTGTGTGTGTGTGTGTGTGTGTGTGTATATGTGTGTGTATTTATGTGTGTGTGTGTGTGTGTGTGTCATACCTGGGCCAGAGTACTGGATACATTAGCCAGTGATCGTTGGTTGATTAAGAGAAAGAAAGCCTGGGTTGGATGTAACTGCAATCTCCTCCTGTAAACAATAGTATTATTATTATTATTATTATTATTATTATTATTATTATTATTATTATTGTTATTATTATTATTATTATTATTAGTAGTAGTAGTAGTAGTAGTAGTATTGTTATTATTAGTATTATTAGTATTATTATTATTATTATTATTATTATTAGTATTGTTATTATTATTATTATTAGTATTATTATTATTATTATTGTTATTATTATTTTGTTATTATTATTATTGTTATTACACCACCCACCCCGGTATATTGTTTTCGGTGCTGGATATTTATTTATTTATTTATTTATTTATTTATTTATTTATTTATCTGTTGGTGTGTTTGTTAACAGTCTAGCGTCCACAGGTTTGGTCGTACGATCATTATTATTATTATCACCTATAATACACACACACCTGATAATTTTGACAAGTTCTACCCCCCCTAGAAAAAAAAAAAAAAAAAAAAAAAAAAAAACGAAAAAAAAAAACGAAAAAAAAAAAAAAAAAAAAAAACGGAAAAAAAAAACGAAAAAAAACACGCACCTGATGATTTTGACGAGTTCTCCCATGGTGACGTGGTCGGGTACGAGGAACTTGGTCTTGTCTAGGAGTGGCAAGTGTCTCTCACCGGGATAACGTTCTATGATGACGGGGATTTTGTTGGGATGTTGTTCACGGATCTGTTCAACGTCCTTCTGTCTCTGGGCTGTAGGGGGGGGGGAGAGAGAGAGAGAGAGAGAGAGAGGGGGGGTGGGGGTGTAGGGAGGGAGAGGGTGTAGGTAGGTAGGTAGGAAAGAGAGAGAGAGAGGGTAGGTAGGAAAGAGGGAGGGGGGTAGAGGGGGTAGGTAGGAGAGAGAGAAAGAAAGAAAGAGAGAGAGTGTAGGTGGGAAAGACATAATCAGTGGTTAGTTTTTATGTTTTTTTTCTGTTCTTATCTATGGTTGATTTTGAACTCTTTATTTGCTATTTATGTGGTTGAAATTGGACTTATGACCGGTTGAAATTTATATGATTAAAATAGGATTCTTTATTCACTATTTGGTATACCTGCATTTTCACAAAGGGACAATGTGTGTGTGTGTGTGTGTGTGTGTGTGTGTGTGTGTGTGTGTGTGTGTGTGTGTGTGTGTGTGTGTGTGTGTGTGTGTGTGTGTACAATGTAATATGCCCAGGTTAGGTCCCGGTTTGGTTTGGTTAGGTCAGGTCAAGTCAGGGTAAAAAAAAGTTATCTCCTGTAAATATTCTAGGCAACAATTAATAGAAAAAGTAAAAATAAGTATGAATATGTATGAAAATGTATAAAATATGACCCTGATTCCTCGTAACTATGCCACAATAACAATGAACAAAGAACAAGGAGAACTGGGGCAGACATATTAATAAGAGTTAACCTTGAATAACTCCAATTTAACTGTAACTTATACCAGACAAAGAACAGAGAGAAAATAAATACATATTAAATAAATACAATTAATTTAGGTTATAACTATTCCTTCAATAAATTAGCACCATAAATAGACTAATAAGTTAGTTATAATAAGTGACGTATTTTACAAGGGACGTATTTCAGAAATTATTAAATAAACTCGTATAATTAATTTAAGATTCCTTCATTAAAATAATGATAATCATTGGGAAATAAGTACCAAAACAAGACTTATTTGATAATTAAGAGTTAATTAACCTTGTATAACAAAGAACACAAGAACAAGAGACGATAGAAAGAACACACACACATACATACATATTTAACTTACCAAAACAAGACTAGTTAGATAATTAAGAGTTAATTAACCTTGTATAACAACAAACAAAGAACAGATAGAACAAAAGAAGAACAAGAACAACACACACACACACAGAAACACATATTTAACATACCAAAATTTCTCCTTTCTCTAAACGGCTTCACTTGATTACTCATAATTAATCGATTAAATTAACCCTCAACGAGTTAATTATAACCTCTAATTAATAACAAAAGTCCAGTGGAGTAATTAATTTGGAGTTTTGGGAATTTTTTCTGGAGTGACTGCTTGCTACTGTTACCTACGACTTATTTTCTCTCAGCTGTTGGTTTGTTTACATCAGAGCAGTGTTGCCAGCTCTCTGTGGCGTCCTTGTGCTTTGTGGAATATCGTCACCATTTTTCCCTTTTTTTTTACCTTAACTTTAACTTTTCTTGTTTTCCTTTTTACCTCAACTTTAACTTTAATTTTTTTTAGCCTAACTTTATTGGGATATCTTCACAATTTTCCCCTTTTTTTTACCTAAAATTTAACTTTTATTTTTTTCTGTAAACTTGAGTGGAATATCGTCACAATTTATCCCATTTTTTTACCTCAACTTTTAACATTTTTTTCTTCCCTTTTTACCCCAACTTTAACTTATTTTTGCTTCCCTTTTACCTCAACTATAACTCTTTTTTTTTTTTTTTCATAAACTTGAGTGGAATATCGTCACAATTTTTCCCTTTTTTACATCAACTTCAACATTTTCTTTTTGGTCTCGAACTTCATTATCAGAATTTGGTAATGTGGTAATAGATTAATTGAGTGATCGAGTGTTTATATATATGTTCATCTTCGAGGTCAAAAGTTTCCTTTTTTGCCTCAACTTCAACATCAGAATTTCCCTTTTTACCTAAAATTGGACATCAGAATTTTCTTATTTGTTTCATCTTTATCATCAAAATTTTCCTTTTAACCCCAACTTCAACATCAGAATTTCCCTTTTTACCTCAATAATTCCCTGTTTATTCTAATATTTCCTAAAAATCAGAGACATTTCCCAACACTTGGCAACACTGTAATGTGACATCGAAGGACGTTCCAATAATATAAATACCTTCATATTATTTATCACAAACAATTAATTCGGGATTAATTCAGAACATAATATTTACCACTGTATTTGTACTATTTTTAAAAGACGGAAATTAATATATAAATGTACTATATTGGTTAGTTAATAAAAAGTAAACAAAATCATAAAAATTGATTTATATTTAGTTAGTTAGTTAGTTAATTCAAATCTACAAAGACACACGATTTAACATAATTTTCTATATTATTTTATCGTCCTAATATATCTAAATAAGATTAATATTTAAAATAATGAAATAATTATTCGTTGCGCAGTATAGGCGGGGAGGAAAATCTACCAGCCACGGGAACAGTATTGCCAGATATAAGGAATTTTCTCAAGACAGGGAGAATTAGAGATAAAAATTTGGGAAATTATATTCAAAATTCTTCATGAGTAAATAGGAAATTATATGAAGAATTTTTAAAGTAAGTTAGAAATTATATAAAAAAATGTTCAAGATTAAATGTGGAAATTTCTAAAAGGCAAAAATATCAAAAATATTGTAAATATACGATTATTTTGAAGGGTAAATGGAGAAATAAATTTATGGGGTAAAAAAAAAGGGAAATTCCGTCTGCTGCAAGGATGTTGAAGTTGGGGAAAAATTTTGTTGTTGAAGTAGACTTGGCAACACTGCAGGAGGATGGGATGGAGAGCTGCCATTACTCGTTATTTATTAGTCACTGTTGTTGTATATTATATCAAGTTTCCGGATTTATAGTTTGGGGAAAATACCTTAAAAGCATTTATATAATTTCCCCATTTTAATTAATTAATCTTTATATAATAATTAATTTACTCTATATAATTTTATCAATTAATTATTAGTATATAACTTACTCTATATATAATAATTTCCCCATTTATTCTATATAATAATGAATTTACTCTATAATTTCCCCAGTGATACCTCAACTTCTTCATATCTAGGGTAATTATTTATACATTGACAACACTATATGGTCTGGTAACACTGGTAAATACGGGGAGGTAAATGGATCAGCCGCTGAGGAATGAAAGAAGGAAGAAGGTCCGCCATTGGTTGAATTCTGGTTCTATTATTAAACAGCCATGGTGGACTGGTAGCTCTTGGCCAATCACAGCCTTCCTTACAAACCTCACTCAAGAAATATTACAAATGATTGAAGATAAACAAAAGAAGCCATATTGTTGTTGTTGTTGTTGTTGTTAATTAAATAATAATAATAATAATAATAAATAAGATAAAGAAAAATATATAAATAAATAAGTAAATAGAAATATATAAATAAATAGATATAAATACATAAATATAAATGCATATAATATTATATTATAATGAAATATTCGAGCCTATAGTGTTTATTTATATATTTATATATGTATGTATGTATTTATTTTATTAACGTCAATATATAATTAAAATAATTAAATTAACTAGTATTTATCTCGTTGTTATTGATTTATTGTTATTTTATTTTTAGTAAATTACAAAATACAGCGTGGTGTTAATTTTTTTTATAATTAAAATAAAATAATCCACAAGCCTATTATAATATTATATATAAAGTTTATTTAATTATTTTATTTCGTTATTTTATTTCATGACTTCAATTCGTAAACAAAAATAAATAAATAAATAAATAAAGTAAACTGTGTATTGATTTATTGCATTTAGCTCGTCAATCACAAAAGAATGTTGTTGTTGTTATTGTTATTGTTGTTGTTGTTTAGTTGGCGGGAATGGCGGGTTTAATAATAATAATAATAATTT
Source organism: Petrolisthes manimaculis (assembly GCA_034508575.1). NCBI lineage: Eukaryota > Metazoa > Arthropoda > Malacostraca > Decapoda > Porcellanidae > Petrolisthes > Petrolisthes manimaculis. The sequence goes on along the minus strand of JAWZYT010007021.1, from coordinate 4,569 downwards.
AACGGGATTATCATATATATTTATTTTGGCGCCATTTTTTATACATAGTAATAATAAAAATAAAAATAAACTGTTACCAGATGAAAATAAATAGAAATTGTTACCAGATAAATATAAATAGATTTTGTTACCAGATTGTGGGTATATATTTTCTCTGAGTTGGTAATAGTTTTAATCAACAAAGAATTTCTGGGTTATTAATAATTCATCATATTTATATTTTGGCGCCATTTTGATAAATAATAATAATAAATATATAAAGTGTTACCAGATAATAAAGATAAATTGTTACCAGACAGGGTATAATATTTTCACTATAAATAATAATAATAATAAAGTGTTACCAGATAGGGTATAATATTTTCACTATATTAATAATAAAAATATAAATTGTTACCAGATAATAATAAATATAAAGCGTTACCAGATAATAATAAATAAATAAAGCGTTACCAGTTAATAATAACAAATATAAATAAGTGTTACAGATGAGGTTATATTATTTTCTCTGTGTTTTCCCGCCAGGTGTAGGTTTGAGCTGATGGACCAATAGGAAGGCTGAGGGTTGGTCACGTGGTTGGCTAAGTGCGGTGTTACCAGATCCCACAGTATTGCCAATTTTACGATTTTCACGCCCAATATTGGCTATACTGCTTTAGGTCGCTCTTATGCCCCGTATTCATGAATTTTCGTGGTATTTACGATGGTGTGGTCACGGTACGATGGTTTAGACTGTTGTTTAATTGTTTGTCTATATGGAGACATCGTATCGGTCTGTACCACATCATCGTATTCACCACGATGTGTGTTTGTTCTTGAATAGCGATCTTAATTTTCGTGGGATTATTATTATTACTAATTTTATTATTATTATTATTGTCGATGTAGATATGATTTTACGTAATTATCTATATTATCTTATATGTAAATTATAATATAACTAATATAGAACAATAATACAATAATAATAATAATAATTAATATTAATAATAATAACTAATAATAAAATAATTACAAGTATGACGTGAAAGGTTAAAATCAATAAAATAATATCATAAATATACTAACAATTAATAATAATAACAAATAATAATAATATATAATTAATTAATACAACATACTAATAATTAAATAATCAACTAATAATATAATAATAATAACAATAATAAGTTATTTCCACTGTGCTGTTAAAATTAATTTGAGCGCGCTTTTTTCATTTTTGGCGGTAAATTTGGCGGGTAAAATGTGGCTAGGCGAGGGTTGGTAGTCCGGGCTGGCAACAGTGTGAGTCAGTGTTGGTGACCCTAGCGTCGGTGAAGGGTCGGTCTGTCGGTGTGTCCCTGTGTGTGTGTTTGTGTGTGTGTGTGTGTGTGTTTTTTTTAGGGTAATAATTGCAAACATATGTATATATTAATTGTGAAACAGAATGCGGTGTTTTTTTTGGTTTAATTTAAATTGTTTATTGTTATTTTGTGGTTAAATAAATTGGAAATAATTATGGGTGTTTATTTTGTTTGTTTTTTTTTGCTTGCAGTGTTGCCAGAACTAGATAGCCCCTCTGAAAAATTAATTATTGTGGAACGTGAAGAAATAATAAATAATAAATAATAATAATAAAAGTGAATTATTTGTACAACAAGTGTTAAAATAATAATAATAATAATAATTTTTTGATGAAATAACGAAAAAAATTTGATTGAAAATAAACAAAACGGAAAATATATTGAAAAATAATAATAATAATAATAACAAATAAATAGAAATAATAATAATAATAACAAATAAATAGAAATAATAATAATAATAGAAAGATTTATTAGTGAATTTATTTAACGTGAATTATTTGTGTTTGTGTGTTGAAAATAAAAAAAAAAAAAAAGGAATACATACATACATACAAAATATACAAATAAAAATAATAGGCTAAAACCAGAAATAATAAAAATAAATAATAGATAATAATAAAGAAAAATAAAGCCTATTAATTAATTATTATTATTATATATGTTTGATAATAATAATAATAATAATAATAATAATAATAAAAATACCCGTGGATAACCTAATAATATTTATATATGGATAATGCCTTTACTCTTCACTAACTAAGGTATGTATTTAATTATTAGTTATTAGTATTAGTAGTAGTAGTAGTTTTATTAGTATTTATTAGTTATTAATGTTAGTTTTATTATTCGTTTTAGTTTTAGTATTATTATTAGTTTTATTAGTTATTAATGTTAGTTTTATTATTCGTTTTAGTTATATTATTCGTTTTAGTTTTAGTATTATTATTAGTTTTATTAGTATTTATTAGTTATTAATGTTAGTTTATTATTATTATTCGTTTTAGTTTTAGTATTATTATTAGTTTTATTAGTATTTATTAGTTATTAATGTTAGTTTATTATTATTATTCGTTTTAGTTTTAGTATTATTATTAGTTTTATTAGTATTTATTAGTTATTAATGTTAGTTTATTATTATTATTAGTTTTATTATTAGTAGTAGTTTTATTATTATTATTCGTTTTATTATTTGTATTATATCCTGTAGTCTGCCCAGGTTAGGTCCAGGTAGTCTGCTGTGGTCTAGGTCAGGTCAGGTCAGGTCAGGTCAGACTAGTTTCAAAGACAATAATACTCATTCATACAACAACCATACAAAGAAAATACAGAACTAATTAATTGTAGAAATATTACTAGTACAAAATAATAATATATCTACTTTATCTACTTTATTTACTTTATTTACTTTATCTACTTTATTTACTTTATTTACTTTATTTACTTTATCTACTTTATTTACTTTATTTACTTTATCTACTTTATTTACTTTATTTACTTTATCTACTTTATTTACTTTATCTACTTTATTTACTTTATCTACTTTATTTACTTTATCTACTTTATCTACTTTATCTACTTTATCTACTTTATTTACTTTATCTACTTTATTTACTTTATCTACTTTATTTACTTTATATAACACTACCGTACTTTATAATTATAATATTCTCTCTTTCAATAAATAAAATGGAATGTGGAAATGATTTAATAGATATACCTTAATGTTTAGGTAAATTATAGTGTGTTCAAAACTTAGATAGATAGAAATAGATAGATAGACAGATAAGAGATAGATAGAAAGATGTAGATTGAAAATATAACGCGCATATTTAAAAATATATTCTGTTTTAATTAATTAAGAACCATAGATGAAAAATTTGTTAGTGAATAATTATACAAAAATAGTGGATAATTAGGATATACAAAAATATACAAAATAGTGAATAATTATACAAAAATATACAAAATAGTGAATATCTATACAAATATATACAGTAGTCTTGTATAGTGAACACATTTATTTTGTATATTTACCATTATTATTAGTTTTATTATTATTATTAATAGTGTTATTATTTATTAGGGAATTTTATTAGAATTATTACATTAATTTTATTCGTAAGCCTATGTTACTTTTATTATTGTATGTTTGTGTGTTTTGATATCATAATTTGTGTATGTATGTATGTGTGTGTTTTAATATCATATGTGTATGTGTGTGTGTGTTTTAATTTCATAATTTGTGTATGTATGTATGTGTGTGTTTTAATTTCATAATCTGTGTGTATGTGTGTGTGTGTTTTAATTTCATAATCTGTGTATATTTCTGTGTGTGTTTTAATAGTATTATTATCATTATCATCATTATTATTATTATTAATATTATTACTATTATTATTATTATTAATATTATTACTATTATTATTATTACTATTATCATTATTATTATCATTATTATTATTATTATTACATAGTTTAGGTTAGGTCTAATTTTTATCATTATTAATATTAATTTTCAAGGTTAATTCATATCATAATAATTATTGGCATTCTTTAATAAATAATAATTCTTCTATTATTCACTAATTTTTGTGTTTATTAATTTATTATAATAACAATAATAATATCAATAACAATAATAATAATAACAATAATATTAATAATAATAATAACCGGAATATCAATAATAATAATAATAATAATAATATCAATAATAATAATAATAACAATAATAATAATAATAATAATAACAATAGATAGTCTATGTATGTGTGTGTGTGAGAGAGAGAGAGAGAATGTGTGTGTGTGAGAAAGAGAGTATGTGTGTGTGTGAGAAAGAGAGAGAATGTGTGTGTATGTGTGTGTTTTGATATCATAATTTATGTGTGTTTTAATATCATGATGTGTGTGTGTGTGTGTTTTAATATAATCTGTGTGTGTGTGTGTTTTAATATCATAATCTGTTTTTTTTTTTTTTTAATATCATAATTTTTGTGTGTGTGTGTGTTTTAATATCATAATCTCTGTGTGTGTGTGTGTGTGTGTGTGTGTATGAAATGAGTGACAGGTCGAAGTTTGAAATCTATACACACATCCTCCCATACACTGACCTTTGTATATATGTGTGTATGTATGTGTGTGTGTGAGAGAGAGAGAGAGAGAGAGAGAGAGAGAGAGAGAGAGAGAGAGAGAGAGAGAGAGAGAGAGAATATAACCCTAC
>JAWZYT010007020.1:0-23875 GCA_034508575.1 Petrolisthes manimaculis | reverse complement strand
CGACTGTACAGTACATAGTTTGTTTACGCATTCATTGACAGCTTAATATTCATCGCTCGTCCATCATTTTCCTACCTAAACCTCACCATCATCTCACCATCCCATCGACTTCATCATTGTCACGGTTTGATCCGTGATCATAAAACGTAACGTACGTAAGTAGTAGGATGCTATATATTACATATATATTAATAAAGGGACACCACGTGTGGGGAATGTTCTATAAGGCATGGAACAGTGGTATTTTCCTCAGTCAGGAAGACAAAGACAGAGGAATTGAGTTGAGCAATTTGAAATATGGGTGCAGGCTATTAATCCCCAGGTAGACAGGGAAGGTCAGGTCAGGTGAGGTCGAGTACCCACTCACTCCATCCCGTGTCTGGAGGTATTGCTACAATTTTGCATTAATAACTATGCTATGGGGGCATCTATTACTTATTAAAATTGATTTTGAAGTGGAAGGGAATCATTTGCAAGCAGTTGCATGTTATGGGAAAAGTGATTTGCATGTATAACTAGGTATGAGTGACAACATGTAAACGTAGTCAAGGACTAGGCTATGCGAACACATGAGAGGGAGGACAAGCATGGCCGACAGTTGGGCCAGGTAGAAAAAAGGTTAAATGGGGAGGAGTCAGAAGGGTAATTAACCTCCACCACCCATAGCTTGATTTTCAAGGAATACAGCAGTTGGTAGCTAGACACTCGACGAAGAACACACCTCGTATCCAGCCCTCGTTGCTTTGCCTAGGGGCCTATAGTTTTAACGTAACGTCGAAATTGTTTAATTACTTTTTCACAAGACTTATTGTTAATTAACTCACTATTCATTCGCTAGACGAGAATCAGTAAGGTGTCACTTTATAGGTGAGGAGAGGGCTGGCGGGAATTACGAGTGTGTGTGTGTGTACAAGGGTCGAGTGTGATTGACATTGAAATATACCAACTGGGTTGCTTGATTTCCATTATTATTACGATAACGTAATTACCGTCTCCTGTGTGTGCGAGGGGAAGTGCTAGCTCGTGATAAGTATATTAAAGTAAAGTAATATTACTGTCCACGTGTACTACGAGCGACTGAGGGAAGCACGTGTGGAGAGGAGCGAAGCGACGAGGAGTAAGTACCGTACGTATATAGCTATCTATTGGAGCGTGAACGGAAGTGTGTGTGTGTGATTTTTTGATTGAATTTAATTATTCATTTGTTGGCTTGGAATTTATTAATAAATAGAGAAAATTGGCATTTTGTGTGGTAATTGACCCTTATTGCATGCTCTATAATCATACATATATAGCAGGACGAACCCAGAAATAAATTTATTGTGTTGGAGGGAAGGATACAGGGATATAACTCTGGGTAACTCGCTGCAGCCAACCAACGAGATTACATATTTCCAGCAAGGTAAGCTTTGGTAATTTATTATAAAGCTACATTCATTGATATCTATTCAGTCCACCCCCACAATCATACCCTCCCATTAAAACTAAATCATCCCCACCTGGAGTAATAACCACAAATCTGCCTCCTAATCATCCCTAACTCCCTACAGTAACCACCTCCACCACACCTACAGTACCCACCACAACCACCACCACCACCACCACCACCACCACACCTTCACTCTCCCATCTAACCTTCCACCCTGCCACCATTTCATCCCTACAGACTCACCACTTCAATCCCACACTCTCCCACCAAACATCTAATCTTCACCAACTAACGCCACCATCTAATTATCACGATTTACCCACCACCATCTACCCATCACCACCACCACATACCTACTGCTACCCATCTCCACCTGTACTAACTAACTAACCACTAACACACCACTCTCTTTTCTTTCCTACCTGTACTAACTAACTAACCACTAACACACCACTCTCTTTTCTTTCCTACCTGCACTAGCTAACTAACCACTAACACACCACTCTCTTTTCTTTCCTTACAGGTTTGGTCTCTGTACAACTGATTGGCGTGGTGGGTTGGTTGATTGTGGACGCCCCAACCACCAAGGAGGTCCACCCGTACCGCCTGAGTGCCGTCCTCACCTGCGGCATCTCCAACGTGTCCCTCATCCTCTCCCTCGGGTACAACATGGTGCTCATCCTCCTGTGCACCGTGTACGCCTTCAAGACACGAAAGATCCCTGAGAACTTCAACGAGGCCAAGTACATCGGGTTTACCATGTACAGCACCTGCATCGTCTGGCTAGCGTTCGTCCCTATCTACTTCGGCACTAATAATGACTACAAGGTGAGGATGAGGGGAAGAGATAAGGAGGTAAGGGAAAAGAGATAAGGAGGGGGGGGAAGAGGTAAGGAGATAGGGGTGGGAAGAGATATGGAGATAGGGGCGAAGAGATAAGGAGACAGGGGCGAAGAGGTAAGGAGACAGGGGCGAAGAGGTAAGGAGGCAGGGGCGAAGAGGTAAGGAGATAGAGGGGAAGAGAAAAAGGATAAGGAGCGGTGAAAGAGGATAAAGAGGAGATGCAGAAAGAGGTGGGGGAAGAGATAACGAGAACGAGATACAGGAAGAGGAGAGGGAAGAGAACAAAAAAGGAAAAAAAATAAAAGGAGAAAAAGGAAAGGGAAGAATCTATGGAGGAGGGGGTGCAGGTAGAGAGGTGAAGAGTTGAGTAGGTGAGGACTTTTAGTGGTCGAGTTGGCATCTTAATTAATGGGGTTGAGTTTGTGTGAATGAAATGGGCCAGAGTTCATTTTGTTTGAAGGCGTATAGGTTATATAATGTTTGTGTTTATTTTATGTGGTGTGTAATTGTAGGGGTAGAATTTGTGTGGGCTTTATGAAGTTAATTAAGTTTGTGAGAGTGGTTCAGATATATACTATCCATAAAGCTGTCGTTCATAATAATCCTAAATGCAAAAAAAAAAAAAAAAAAAAAAAAAGTTATATATTGTCAATTGTAAATGTAGAAATATGGAAATGAGAATATATCTAATTCAGTTCAACATTTATTCATAAGTCTGTAATAACAACCAAAGGCTCACTATCTTCATACTACGTTCATAAGGTGTTAATCATACATAGTCTTGAATAATATAATGATCCTTTATCCCATATAATAATGCTAATACTAATACTGTCCATACTTCCACCATGATTCCCTCTCTCACTCCCATCATTCATCACATAGTAACTCTCACGTCTCTGTCTATCTGTCTCTGTCTCTCTCTTTTTTTCTTTCTTTCTTTCTCTCTCTCTCTCTCAAACACATTATCATTTTCTCTCCACTCCCTATTCCTTCTCCCTCCTCTCACCTCCCCCCCCCCTGCCATGCTAATACCTCACACACCAATGACTGCCTCTTCATTAACACGCTCCCCTCACCTCAGTTCTATAATCTCCCTCTCTCTCTCCCGTGTGTGTGTGTGTGTGAACCGTGTCCCTCCCTATCCTCTCTCTCTGTGTGTGTGTGTGTGTGTGTGTGTGTGTGAACCATAACCTTCCCTATCCTGTGTGTGTGTGTGTGTATGTGTCCCTCTTCTGTGCATGTTTGTGTGAATCATATCCTTCCTTCACCTGTGTGTGTATGTGTGTGTGAACCATAACCTTCCCTCCCCTATGTGTGTGTGTGTGTGTGTGTGTGTGTGTGTGTGTGTACAGATCCAGCTGGCCAGTATGTGTATGTGTGTCAGCATCAGCGCCTCGGTCTCCCTGGGCTGCCTCTTCACACCCAAAGTCTACATCGTTATTTTTCAACCCTATAAGAACGTTCGACAGGGATCTGGCCCGGTTAAGGTGAGTCCAAGGACGTGTGATGTGGTGATGAAGTGGTGATGAAGTGTTAAACAAAATAAACAAGACCAGAAAAATAATTTAACAAAACCCTAACAACTGGAAAAAGTACAGACAGAATTACAAACAAGTTGGATACACATTACACTACAAATATAACACAGATAAATACACGGGATTTAGCAGGTAACACATAGGGATTACAAAAGGTTTATACGAGGATTACACAAGGTCACTACAGAGGGAAGGAGGCGGCTCAAAACTGCATATGAATGAGGGGAATTAGAGTCAGATATAGATAAGAGGTCAAGTGATGCTTCTCTGTGCAATATGTGTGTGCATGGGTGGAGAGAGGATGCATTGGTGTGAAGGTAAGAGAAGGGAAGATTAGATGGGTGAGAATGGAAAGAGAAGGAAAGGTTAGATAGGAGGGGAAGGATTAAATGGGTGAGGAGGGGAAGAAAAGGAAATGCTAGACAGGAGAGAAGGGTAGGAAAGGAAAGGAAAGGTTAGATGAGTGAGGATGGAAAGAGAAGGAAAGGTTAGATAGGAGGGGAAGGATTAGATGGATGAGGAGGGGAATAGAAGGAAAGGAAAGGTTAGATGGGTGAGGAGGGCAAGAGAAGGAAATGTTAGACAGGAGAGAAGGGGAGGAAAGGAAAGGTTAGATGAGTGAGGATGGAAAGAAAACGAAAGGCTAGATATAAGAGGAGGGGAGGAGAAGGAAAGGAAAGATTAGATGGTTAAGAAGGGAGGAGAAGGAAAGGATAGATAAGAGAGTAGGACGTGGTATAGGGTGTGAAGGATGAGTAGTCGGATGGATAGATAGATAGATGAATTGAAAGCAACAGAGGGGTAGAGAGAGACATTTATGAATTAGGAGATAAAGAAAAAGAGAGGGGCAGAGATAGAGTTATAGATTGTAAGATAGATACACAAAGAGATGATAGATAGACGTCATAGATATCAACAAACCAAGGACAAACTAGAGAAGATAAAACAGAAAAAAATAAACATACAAGAGGATTGAAACCAAGACCATAATAACCCTTTATAAAATTTCCATGGCAGGTAGAGAAATCGGTGGGAATAAATGAATGAAAGCTAAAGAGACACACACAGAGAGACAATGTGTAAGAGGGAGACAGTGGGATTAGAGAAAAAGAAGGAGTGTGAAAGGGAGACACATGTTGCGAATGGCATGTGTGTCAGATAAAAAGAGAGAACGTGACAGAAAAGATGTTGGTAACGATTCTGGGTGGGTGAGAGAGAGAGAGAGAGATAAGAGAGAGAGATAAGAGAGAGTGAGAGAGAGAGAGAGAGAGAGAGAGAGAGAGAGAGAGAGAGAGAGAGAGAGAGAGAGAGAGAGATAAGAGAGAGAGATAAGAGAGAGAGAGATAAGAGAGAGATAAGAGAGAGAGATAAGAGAGAGAGATAAGAGAGAGAGATAAGAGAGAGAGATAAGAGAGAGAGAGATAAGAGAGAGAGAGATAAGAGAGAGAGAGATAAGAGAGAGAGATAAGAGAGAGAGATAAGAGAGATAAGAGAGAGAGTGAGAGAGAGTGAGAGATAAGAGAGAGATAAGAGCTAGATAGATAAGAGCTAGATAGATAAATAGATAGATAGATAGATAGATAGATAGATAGAGATAGAGAGAGAGAGAGAGAGTTAAGGGAAGAAAGGAGCGAGAAAAGAAAGTTTATGGGAGAGGAAACAGAATTCGTAGAAAGACTGGAGTGAGAAACAGAGAATGAACGAAAAAGAAGGGAGAGAAGAGACTGTATGTGATGAATGAAAGAGAGCGAATGAGTGTGGGAGGAATGACCAGGAAGAGGGTTGTAGGGAAAGAAGAAGAGAAGGGAGGAAGAAACGAGAAGGGGAGGATTAAGAGGAAGGGAGAATTGAGAGGCGAATGCATGAAATTAAAAGTTTCACGTTGCAGCTATAATCCAATTACTTCATTAATTTACAAGCGACGAATTGCACAACTGAACTGTAAAATATGTGAAGGTATATTTTTGGTTAGATATCGCCTTAATCAGATGAAAGGAGGTAGGAAATATGGTATAGAAGGGAATAAAGTGATCAGTGAAATGTGAAAGGTGAAGTACAGAGAGATGAGTGGGGAAGATGAAAATGAAAAGTGAAATGAAAAGTGAGGTATTTATTAATTAGATCAAATTAACTAAATTAATAACACTTAGGCAACTTAAGGGGAAATTCTCTTGTTGGTAAGTCGGGGAGGCTGCTGATTCCTCCAAACTATCCAAGGTAACAGTCGACCTTAATGTTACTAATAGGGAATCTGTTGTTTCATATCATAGTTTAGAGAAATCAGTAGCCTTCCAATTTACCATAAAGAGACACGTAGTTAGCGAAGTCATGAAGGGTTTTGTTACACCAAGACGAGAATACAGAATACGACGTTTGTTCTATATTGACATTCTGGAGTTTATTCAGTGGTTGGTGCTGTAACTCCAGTCATTTTCTCTTCTCAGTTTGTGCGCCGGACTTTACGTCAAAAATCGTCATGCAGCAGCATTGGTGTTATGAAGTTTTGTAGTTTTATGTGACATTATCATTAATAATATAGTATCCACAATTAATCCCACTAACCATGTAATAAGGACAATATTTCTTTTGGTTTGCAGGGGTCGGCAAACAAGAGCTACGGTCAAAGCATGCGGTTCACTTCCCGCTCCCAGACGGCCCAGTCAGTGCTCTCCGTGAACCACTCGTCCGTTGGGGGTGTGGTGGCTCCCCCGCCCTCCACCATTAGTCAACAAGTCAACGGTGATTCCCTCACCGCCACCCCGAGTATGGACGACACTTCTATCACCTAGGGGCGGCGGGAGGTACTGCTCTAACTGGCGACGAAGCTGACGGCGGGGTCCATCAACACCTCTCCACCACCAACAACAATAACCAAAACCCCGCCACGCTCCACCACTACATACACCACCAACACCTCCACCATCACCTCCACCACTCGCATCCACCACACGTGGTGGGAGGTACAGTTATAAGGGGGACGCAGCAGCCACCAGACCCAGGCAGCTGCTGCAGTATCAGCCTCGGGGAGACTCTCAGTATTGTCGAGGAGGACCTGGAGGAGGAGGAGGAGCAGGAGAGACAAATGAGAGAAGAGGAAGAGGAGGAGAAACAACAGGAAGAAGAAGATGAAGAAAAAGATATGGAAAAGGATGAAGAGTGCCCTGAGAAAGACCCCACAGCAGTCAAAGTGGTGGAAGAATCAACGTATCTGTGAAGCTGATGTGGGTGCGGCTGTAGCTGCGGCTGTAAAGTGTGTGTGTGTGTGTGTGTGACCCACCACCGACCATCAGCCGCTCCAGCCGCCGTACCCCGCCGGCAGCATCGTCGCCAGGAAGGCAGCACCTCGCGTGTGCCTCGGAGTCGCTAATAGGCTCACCTAACCCTTGTGTCGCCGGGGTAAGGCAAAGCTGGGCAATGCTGGGTGTGGAAGGGGTGAGGGTCAGGTTGAGGAGGGACAACACTATCACTCAAAGATATCAAAACTATTACCATGTGTGTCCTTCCTGCCCACCGTCCCTGACCTTCGCCCCCTCCTACGCCTGTAATGTGGCCCCTGGCATTGCTCTCGAGTTTGTGCCTTGCCTTGGCTCCCATCACCTCACCGACGAGGTCCCAGGGACACCACGACACAGGGGCCTCCATGACCCGACAGTTCCCTACTACAGTGTCTGTGTGACGTCACTGTGACTGGTGCTGAAGAACTCTCGACTTTGTGACGTGACGCCGCCCTTGCTCAACCCCGCCCCCAGCCCCAACGCCCCCAGCCCACACTGCCCACCCCTGGCCAGCCCCGTGGGAGGGAGGGTGGGGCGGGGAGGGGCCGGCCGGACTGACTAGCCGTCGTCGTGTTGTTCACCAAAAAAATAAAATAAAAAATAAATAATATTAATAACGATAATAATGTTGACCGAATCATCTTATATCAAACAATTTTAACTGTTTTTTGTCTGTTTTAGAATTGTTATAAAGAAATTACGCTTGTCCTTTGCCCCCCCAATTATTACCCCTTCTTCTCACACCCCCACCCATCCCCCACCCCAACCTGCTCTTTATACCGTCGTCAGTGTTGCCCCTACCCCCTCCCTACCCCTCAAACTCCCTCCCCCCCACCCACCAGTTTTTTCCAGTACGCCGCGGCCCCCTCTTCCCTCATCCCCCCCCCCCTTCCACCCCCACCCCCACCTTTACCCCCTCCTTGCGTGGGGCGGGAAGTATGCCGGGGGGGACCTGAGCCACGTCAGTAGGTGCACCCCCAACCCCCCCCACCACCACCACTACTAGCCCCTTAGTTAATGGTACCCCTCCCCCCCCCCTCCTACCCCTCCTCCTCCTCCCTCCACCACCACCATCACCACTATTCATCACCATTAATCTATCATAAGAATATTATTACTATTATTATCACCTAATAATTATCATCACCATTACCATAAGTTATAAGCACCATTAATTCTCACCACCATCACAAGACTCATCACCATCGCGAACCATTAATACTCATCACCCCATGTCATTACCATAACTGTGTCATCACCATCGGCATCTACCAATATCTCAATGCATCATCACTAACATCATCATCATCATCATCATTAATTTTTAACATCAAGTCAATACATGTCATCACCATCATGAACATCACATTACATAGGCATCACCACCCTTTCATTACTGTTATTGTACACCAGTCATCACCAATAACTCATCACAAACCTATATACAGAATCATCACCAGCAAAACCATCATCACCCGCCTTCACACCACCACTGCCATTATTTGTTTATCATCACTGCCACTCATCACTTTAAATCATCATCACCACCCACGACTCACAACTAAGAAGAATATATATCAGTCATCACTCTTTAAACACCTCAGTTAATTAAGTCACTGTTACCTTCATCACCATCATTTTCATATATTCATCACCATCATCACCATTTTCATACATTCATCTTTAAGCTTTTCATATTCCCACATTTTTTTTTTTTTTTTTTTTTTTTTTTTTTTTTTACAATATATCAACATCAAATTACAATTACACTCACCACCACTGTCATCACTTCACTGTTATACCCTACCTCCTGTCATCCTACTCATCACAGTCACCACCACCACAGCATCATCACTACCATCACTTATTAAATATCGTCTGTTATTATTATGCACTCACGTCACCACAATCAATCCTAGGCTAACACTCTGTTTATCACCACTACCTTCACCACAACTATCAACATTTGCATAACACCCAAACCACCACCATCACCACCATAACAACCACTATCACCGTTACTACTACCACCATCATCACCATTACCACCATAACTACCATTACCACCATACTTTCCATCACCACCATTACCAACTTTACCCACCATAACTACCCCCCCCCTCCCTCCTCTGTCGTCTTCCTCTGAGCTCCAGCGTGTGTTCCCCCGTTAGTCTAATAATTATCTAAACCCCCTACTTGGATCTGACCTAGGGAACTCCCCCCGGCTCTGAGCCCTATACTCCCGCCCCCCACCCACATCACCTCACCCCCCTGCACCCCCCCCTCCCCTCCCCCTCCCCCTCCTCTTCCTCTCCTCCTTAACCCTCTCCTTTCACTCACGTCCCCTCCTCCTCCATCTCCTCCTCCTCCTCTCCAACCACTTCTCTGCACATCTCCTCAATCCTCTCCTTTCACTCATCCCATACTCCTCACCCCTCACATTAACCCCTGCACCCCCTCCTCCTCCTTAAACATCCCCCCATTCACTCACCCCACTCCTCCTCCTCCTCTACCCACATCAACCTTCCCATCACCCCTCCACCACTACCCTCAACCTCCCTACTTTTCTTACTTAAATCTCATTCCTTCACACCCAATCCAAATAAGACAATCCCATTTCGCTACATGTTCTTCCTTCCTTCCTTCCTACTTTCCTTCACACACCTACACACTTCCCACTCACACTAACTTGACTCTAATTCTCGCTTCCCATAACCTTCACCCGTACTATTAATAAATACACATAATTATACTCTTTGCCATCTTCCTTACGCACATCCCTTGTCTTTACACACGACCTCACAACATACCTTTTTTTTCTACATCAGACTTACCATTTTCACACACACACACACACACACACACACACACACACACACACACACACACACACACACACACACACACACACACACACACACACACACACACACACACACACACACACACATACTAGCACATACTATTCTCCCTACACCCCTCGTCTACTCCCCCCCCCCCCACCAGCTGCCCCCCACCTCTCTCCCTCGTTTCAAGTACCCTTCTTGTTGCATGTATCATCCTCATTCATCTCTTTCACTCGTTCTCCTCCTCCTCCTCCTCCTCCTTTTCTCTCTCCTTCCCATAATTTTCTTTAAATGTCAAAATCTTCCCTTTTTCCCACTGTCTAATCTCTTTGCTAGTTCGTCTCCCCTTCCCTCTTTTTTTTCTCTCTCTCCTCTCCATTTTCTCTCGTTGTTACACTCTTTTTCCCTCACTTTCCACACAGTAATTCATTTTCTGCCTCTTTACCCTCTTGCGTCTGACCTGTTTTCTCTCACTCCCTTTTCTCTTTTCACCTTCTATTTCTCTTTTTTGTATCATACCAGACTCACATCTTGCCACATACAGTACTTCTCTTATTCTCTCTCTTTTTTTCACTGTATATTTCTCCTTCTGTATATCCTTTTTATCTCTCTTTCTCTCTCTCTCTCATTCTCTTTCTCTTCATCCATCCATCTATTTTATCTTTTTCTATATATCTAAATCGAGCTCTATATAACCTATCTTTACTCCATACTCTCCTCCTTTTACTTTTCCCTCTTTTCTCCTACTCCTCCTCCAATCTACACATCTCCCTCCCTCCCTCCTTCCCTCCCTCTCCAGGCCACTTAAGTCCCTCTCACCGCCCCTTTATCACCCCCCTCCTCTTCTCCCTTACAAGTCACCCCCTCTCCCCTTCCTCTATGCCGTATAATATTAGATTCTCGTCCTCCTTCCCTTTATTCTCGCCACCCACGTCTCCTCCTGTTCTTCTTTCTCCCTTTTATTATCCTCGTCTGTCTCCTCGCTCTTGCCTTTCAATCAGATTACTAGTTTCCAGACTTTCTCCCTCCCTCTCTCCATCTTTTTCTTTCTCTCTCTCTCTATATATACGGTTCTCTCTTTATTATACGGTATCTGTGTCTCTGTCTCTCTTTCTTTCTTTCTTGCATGTTCATCTCTCTCTCTCTCTCTCTCTCTCTCTCTCTCTCTCTCTCTCTCTCTCTCTCTCTCTCTCTCTCTCTCTCTCTCTCTCTCTCTCTCTCTCTCTCTCTCTCTCTCTCTCTCTCTCTCTCTCTCTGTCTGTGTCTCTCTCCAGCCTCCCCCTTCCTCTACTAATCCAGCCAATTCGTCGCTCACTTCCACCTCGTCCCTATCAATGTCCCCTTCTCACCTTACAATCCCATTCTCACTCTCCCCTCTGCTGGATTCCCCTCACACGCGCTGGCACACACACACATACACACGCACAAACGTACATGCACACGCACACATATACCGTACATACACATCTACGCACGAATCAACACAACACACACACACACACACACACACACACACACACCTATTGTACACCCCATCAACCTATCCTTGTAGCCTGATACTACACCTCTCCCTTCACCCCCTTAATGAACACCCCTGTCACCCCCAACATATCCTTACAACCTCAACCCTCACCCTATACACCTCACAACCTATCCATACCTAAACATCCCCCTCACCCCTTCACCCCCAACATATCCTCACAACCCCACCTCTCCACCAACACCCCCCATTACCTTACGGCCCTTCAACCCCCAACCATTCCTCACAACAACCACACCTCTCTCTCTCTCCACCTCCCCATTTACACCCCCCTTCACCCCACCCCCCCCACCCCCACCCCCCGCGGCCGTAGCAGTGTATATACTAGTGCTGTACAGTGAACCGGTGTCATCACGCAATAAATAAAACCATAAAATCCAACTTTTCGTCTTTCATTGTATCCTTCATCTTTTATTTCCTTGACATGTTTGGTTCAGCTTTTTTTTTTTTTTCTAAGGTAAAGTCATGGTCTTATGTACTGCAACCTGGTGAATAAAAGCGAGCTATTTGAATTAATTTTATGAATCAAAATTGCACACACCAACAGCTATAGTTTCGGATCATTTTTCGAAGCCATCTCATTGGAAGGTGTTGCAGTACATTAGACCATGACTTTACACTTATAATCCAAAGTTTGTATCCAGGTCTTTTTAAAGTTTCGAATCATTTGAACCAATTACAACGCTTTTTATCCTGTTTCATATTTGATTGAGCTCGCTTAATTAATACTCGATTAGACTATTCGAAGCGAACCTAGATACATATTTTGGATCGCAAGTGTACACCGGTGCTCAATAATGCTGTCCTGATTCGAGGCACAATATGAATCTCTGCCAACTAAAGTGATTCGGGAGGAGTGCAATGAGAGGCTGCTAGAGATTCGTGTAGTTTCTCGGATCAGGACTGAATTATTATCAACGTCAAATGTACAGTCACGTTCAATTGTCCTGTCAACACCTTCAAATGAAACAGCCTCGATTAAATATGAGCTTTTGGTCTTTGTAATACAAGATTCACTCAAATGGTTCACTTTCATTCACCAGAGAAAGGAGTTTGATGGTGACTGTACCTATCGTTCTGTTTCTTGTCTTTAGTTCATATGTTATCTTATCCTATTGTTCATTTGTCTTTAGTTCATATGTTATCTTCCTTATTTAATTTTTTTAGTTACGTCCTTTTCATTTCCTTTGTCCTGGTCTTTCCAAACTCACATCAATAGTAAATTTGTTTCTACGTTATCATCTACCATCTTATCTCTTCATTTGTCTTTAGTTCTATTCTCTCCTGTATCTTTCATCATGTTCCCTTTTCTTGTCTCTAGTTCATTTTCTTCTGTGCCTTTCATCCAATCCCTTTTCTTGTCTTTAGTTTATTTTCTTCTTTACTAATCATGCATCCTGTCCTCACTTCTTCCTTCACTCCTTTCGTACCCATGCAAGCTGTTCTTTATCTTTCTTTCAGTTCCTGCTTCTTCTAACAATGCAGTATCTTATATTAATGGAAACATAATAAAATGGCAGTAAAACCCACATGGTTCAGCTCCACATATGTTTGTCATCTTGCTGTAGAAAACAAGGAAATTAATGTATGGTCATAACTTAACAAGGCACTTTTATAACTATCTTGGGAGAGAGACCTGGCGACTACTGAATCTTCCAAGCCATGCCATGAAACTAACCAAGTGCCTGAATACTGAAGTCATCTGTTTCTTTGACGAGGATTGAAAAACTTTGTAGCCTTCAAGTTTCCTACAGCCAAAATCTTCCCCTTTTTAAGTGTGTTCATAAAATATAAAATAAATATAAATGTAAGTAAATAAAAGAGGTAAGTGTGAATCGCAGAAATATGTATATATATAATTCATCACAGGGGAAAAATAATAAAGAAAGCGAAATATAAAAGGGAAAGGAATCTTACTAAAGGAAAAAATTATAAATAAAAGGAAGATGTGATGATGCAAGTAAAAGTTTCTGTCTCTCTTTGTATCTGTCTGTATTTCTGTCTGTCTAAAACTGCATACATCTGTGTCTCTGTCTCTGTCTGTGTATCTGTATGTATACATCTGTTTCTGTCTTTCTGTGTATGTGTGTCTCTGTCTCACTGTGTATCTGTCTGTATGTGTGTATATGTCTCTCTGTGCATCTGTTTGTATGTGTGTGTATCTGTCTTTGTCTCTCTGTGTATCATCTATCAGTAAGTATATGTGTGTCTGTGTGTGTGTGTCTCCTCCTCCTATCACTAGAGTACCTATCGTAAAGTGTAGTAAACATTCCCTAGTGTTTACATACAGCTCAATTGGTTCTCTTTTGATGTCGGAGTCACCTATCCTACCTACGCTCTCTCTCTCTCGGGCCAAGATACCCAGGTGGACCCATTATTTTTAGCCCACAGGATATTATTGTTTATCCGCATAAACCAACCCGAACACACACGCGTTGCATATTCATATAGATAATCCCATCAATCATAACACAGGTATTATCCATAAATATTAATACATGAGCATTACAATTTCAAACATAAATCTGGCATCAACTAGTGTATACATGCATGTCAACAGGGGATGTCACTGGGCTTTGTAAACACGTGACACAATCTGCTTATATTTATGTGTGGTGGTGTTGTTTTTAGCGTATATTTAGTGTATAAAATATAGGTGTATAGTGTATTTAGTGTATTAGTGTATATTTAGTGTATAAAATATAGGTGTATAGTGTATGACTTTGTGTATGTAAGGTGTTGTTGTTTTTAGTGTATATTGTATAGTGTATATAATATAGGTGTATTCTAATGTATGGCTTTGTGAATATATGTACAAAATCTGCATATATTCATCCAGGTGTGCTGTTGTTGTTGTTGTTATTTTGGAGTGCATAGTGTATGTTATGGTGTGTATTTTCAGTTTGTCTATCATTTCCATTAGGTTGTGTAATATTTTTAGTAGAGCGATATGGGATGGTTGTATTTATGAGTTAGATCTGTTAATGAGTCAGCAGTTGAAGATTGAATATACAAGAAAGAGAAAAAGGAGAGGAAGAATAAATAAGAATAGGAGAGAGGTATAGCGAAAGAGACGGAAAGAGAACAAGATAGAGAATGAGAGCTTTAAAAACAGAGGCAGACAAATAGAGAGAAAGAAACATACAGCGAAGAGAAACGAGAGACATCAATCATGTAGTGAGAATATTGGAGGTAAATGCCAAGAAACATCATTTATTTGGAAGGTATTTGTTTCCTGGTATGGTCAGGAAGAATCAGAAGCCTCCTGGTCTCATACACTGACCAATGTAGTCGAATGTTTCTATATGATATAGCACATTCTCTTTTCTCGCAATTTTGCCTTAATTAAGGACCTCATGACAATGCCATACCACCTATGGGGAAAAAAATTGTTTCGTGGCATTATAAACCTATTGTATATCGTAGTGTTTTAATTAAAATGCACTGAAGAAGATACTGTTCGCTATCCTTCATTTATAAATACACTATGTTACCGATCTCTATCACTACCAGAGATGAGTGTAACAATAATAGCTATACTCTTACTGATTAAAACCCCAGGGTAACATGTTAGTTATGAAACAATTTGCAGCAACCATTAGTTAGTTAGGTGGCGGAAGATAGAAAAGTCCAGGTTGGTTAATAATACTCAGTGAATGTGGACTTTGTAAGAAAAAAGACATTGTGAGTGAGGTGATTGAAAACACAAAAGTCCAGGTTGGTTAAAAATAACAAGTGAATATCGACTTTGTGAGAGATATAGGCTGAGTGAGTTGTCGACCTTCTCTCGAGGCTATAAACTTATCTTCTTAATCCTCTTCTCACTGAAATCTACCTCTTCAATACAGAGGGTGAATGAAGGCTTTGTTTGATGTGCGTCACTATAGCAACCCTGACGTCAACAAACACTAATAAGATGTGTACCAGGAATGAGTTCACCTTTATATTCCATACCAGAGTTTAAAAAGCTGCAGCACTTCCCTGTTATAATCTGGGTACTTATAATCTCATTTTTTACTATTATGACCTGTTATTAATCTGGGTACTTATAATTCAAGGAAGTTATTTTTCCCTGTTATGATCTTGGATGTTAAGGGACATGAAAATCATAGCATATATTACAGCCTATATTACACATATATAAAAACTTATAACAGGTACACAATATCTTGGTTTGTAATTTCCTGTTCATCGTTCATCATTCCCAGTCATTGTACCTCATTATCAATGTATATTAAAAATTGCAACTTTCAAAACTTCAAAAACGCTAATTTATGCAAATTTATACAATTTTTAACGATTTTACTATAAAATGTGGCATCTTCACTACTCCCCAGAGATACAAGAGACATTGCCCTTTATATTTGGCAGAGAGGTAGGTAGGTAAGATGTGGGTAGTAGGTAGGTAAAATGTGGGTGGTAGGTAGGTAAGATGTGGGTGGGTGGGTGGTAGTTAAGATGTGGGTGGTAGGTAGGTAGGTAGTTAAGATGTGGGTGGTAGGTAGGTAGGTAGTTAAGATGTGGGTGGTAGGTAGGTAGGTAGGTAAGATGTGGGTGGTAGGTAGGTAGGTAGGTAAGATGTGGGTGGTAGGTAGGTAGGTAGGTAAGATGTGGGTGGTAGGTAGGTA
The DNA here is from genome assembly GCA_034508575.1 of Petrolisthes manimaculis. Lineage (NCBI taxonomy): Eukaryota > Metazoa > Arthropoda > Malacostraca > Decapoda > Porcellanidae > Petrolisthes > Petrolisthes manimaculis. The sequence continues at coordinate 7,773 of JAWZYT010007020.1, read as the reverse complement.
GGTATAAAAAAAATTTATATAAAAAAAAATTTATATAAAAAATTTATATAAAAAAAAATTTAGAAAAAATTTTATATAAAAAAAAAAATTATATTAAATTTTTTTTATATAAAAAAAATTTTATATAATTTTTTTTTATATAATTTTTTTATAAAAAAATATATATTTTTTTTATAATTTTTTTTTTCTATATATAAATTTTTTGTTATATAAAAAATACATAAATTTTTTTTATATTAAAAAAAATAAAAAAAAAATATAAAAAAAAAATATAAAAAAAAATTATATAAAAAAAAAAATATATAAATTTTTTTTTATATAAATTTTTTTTATATACATTATTTTTATATAAAAAAAAAATATATAATTTTTTTTTATATAATTTTTTTATATAAAAAAAAATTATATAAATTTTGTTTTATATAGATTTTTTTTTATATATTTTTTTTTATATAAATTTTTATATAAAAATTTGTTTATATAAATTTTTTTTATATAAATTTTTTTTATATAATTTTTTTTTATATAAAAAAAAAATTATATAATTTTTTTTATATAAAAAAAATTTTATATATTTTTTTTTTATATATTTTTTTTTTTTTTTGGGGTGGGGGCGTGGGGTAGGGGGGTGGGGGGGGGTGAGCGAAGCGAGCAGCGCCGCAGGGAAAAGCACCCACGGCGTAACCGGGGCTGGCGAAGCCAGTGCTTGTTATTATTATTATTATTATTATTATTCCGTGGCTATTTACTGTAGTCTTTGGTCAGGCATGCAATAACAATTAATCTATTCCTCTTTTATTATCATCTTTACACGTCACTGGGTAACTTTGACGACTTCTCTTTCTCTGGTCAGGTATACAGCAAGATTTCTAACCTACTTCCATTATTTTTACACCTTCTTTGGTATCCTTAGCATTTTATTCTTTGGTCAGAAATATAATGAAAGTCCAGACGTACATATATATAACTGGTTTAGTGAAATACTTTGTACTATTACTTGCATACATGAAAAATAACTAGATCATTAACCTTCCTGGGCAAAATATAAAAATAAAAATACCTTATAGGCTACTCTCAACTGCATAAGAAACAACAACAATGAACTTCCCTATCGTGTATAAAAAACTATAACACACAAGCCACTGCATGCTGTATAAAACATACCCTGGGTTAATACTTTCTGTGTAAATACCTTGGCATTCTCTAATTCCTAGATAAAACAATAATAACAACACTTTGGACCACTCCTCTCTGTATAAAACACTAAAGCGCTTTGATCTTATCCTTCCTGCAAATAGAAAACTTTTAACTATTTCTCACTGGTAAAAAAAAATGTTACTTTGAGCTACTCCTTCCTGCAGAGCAAAATACTTTCAGCTACTTCTAACTTCATAAAAATGCTGGCGACACGTTTTCTGTGAAGGGGGGTGGTCTCTTCCTCTCCCCCTCCCTCTCCTCCTTCATTGGTATACGCAGACTATTTATTATCCTTCATGATTATTTACTTATACTCAACACAATATCCCTCACCACCATCCATATTGCAGCACAGAAAGAAGCACACAGTATACTATTAGAAACGATTCCCTTCAAACCTAGAATGGCTGAGTATGTATGTATGATCAACACTACAGTATATACTCCTTTACTACCATGATACGACACAGATAGAAGTAGACATCAATTATTATTAGATTCGATTCCCTTCACATGTACAGGTTCGTGGTCTGAGGCGGTGTTTCCCCGTCATGTACAAAAAAAAAAAAAAAAAAAAAAAAAAAAAAAACTATGGTTACACCCTCTGCACGATACAAAATGACACCACGAATGAAGGTTTTTGATAAAAGATGCGGCCGCAACATAAAAAACCTTCATTCGTGATGTCATTTTGTATCGCGCAGAGGGTGTAACCATAGTTTTTTTTTTCTTTTTTTTTTGTACACGTTGTCCTCAATAACCCTACATGGTGAAAGGAAGAAAGTTTATACGGTAGACTGTATAGAAGAAGGTTGGGTATATTTTTGTTTGCCATAGGAGAGGGTCAATCAGTAGAACAAACAACCTCCTTGGAACCAACACAACTTAACGCAGGAGAAAAAGAAAAATAGGAGGGTCCGTGTATAGGCTATCCCTCCTCCTCTACAACACCCCGACATGAGTCAACGAAATAAAACGGTACAGGATCAAACACAATGAAAAAGGTGGACACAAACCACTCATTATTATCCCAACATGAATAAAACAAAAACAAACAGAACCATAAATTGGAAAATAACAGGAAAAGGTTTGACCCCCCATGCAGACAGACAAGACAACAGGAATAGATAGTGCAACGGGAACGACCAGCCTAATAACGGAATGAAAACAGGAGTAAAAAGGTAACCACTGCATGAATGGAGTGTACAGTTAGCGGCAAAAGTCCTGTCGCCTTACTTAGATCTTCTTTAATTAAGGATAACACAAAGGCTCATCATCAAATTAGCACATTCATCATACTAAATTATAATACTCATCATACTAAATTATCTGTTTTTTTTACTTTACGAGCCTGTGAACTTTATATTTCCATACTATATTATTTTCCCGACTTGGCAGATATGGCGACAGGACATTTGACGTTGACTGTACAGTATAGGACTTGACAAATAGTATGAGTTAGCTACGAGAGAGAGAGAGAGAGAGAGAGAGAGAGAGAGAGAGAGAGAGAGAGAGAGAGAGAGAGAGAAAATTAGTGCAATATTGTACTGAGTGTCAGCTTTCGCTCGCTCGCTCACTCATATCTCTCTCTCCCTCTCTCTCTCTCTCTCTCTCTCTCTCTCTCTCTCTCTCTCTCTCTCTCTCTCAACAAAACTTCACCAGGCGTTTCTGATTTCACAAAGTTGAAGTACGGGGGGTGAGTCGTTAACCCATCCCTTCCTCCGTCAACCACCCCTCCTTTCCCATCCTTCCTTCCTTTCCATTCCACTATTCCTCTACCGTCATCCACTCTTCCTTTCCCATCCTTCCTCCATCCTTCCGGAATATCCATTCCTCCACCATTCCTTTCTTCCTTCTATTCACTCCTCTTTTCCCATCCTCCATCCCTACATTCCTTCTTCCTCCATCCTTCTTTTCCCTCCCCCATCCTTCCTTCCTTCCTTCCATTCTCTCTTCCTTTCCCCTCCTCCATCCTTCTTTTCCCTCCTTTCCATCCTTCCTTCCTTTCCCTTCCTCCATCCCTCCATTCACTCTTTGCCCTTCCCCCGTCATTCATCTTCCATTCTCCGTCCATCTTTCCCTGACTGATACTAACTGCACCGTCGGCTCGGCTTGGCTTGGCTTGGCTTGACCTGTCCTAACTTGATATGACTTGCCTCGGCTGGCTCGCTTGTTTGCTTGCTCCCCTCATATGAAGGTCAACACACACACACACACGAGCAGATATTGTACTCACACACACACACGTAGGAGGAGATATTGTAAACACACACACACAAGCAGATATAATTCTCTCTCTCACACACACACGCACACACACGAGCAGATATTGTACACACACACACACACACACACACACACACACACACACACACACACACACACACACACACACACACAGTTCCTCCTCTTCCTGCTGACTCTACACTCCAGCCCCTCACATCCCAACTTCTGCTGAGCCGAGAGTTTGCACGGCTTCGGTCCCATACAGAAGCCAAAGTTTGCACACGTTCAGGGGCCGTAGAAAAAGCTAAAACCTGCAGCAGATCTTCAGTCGCCCTGGGGTTCAGACTTTCCACATTATCACCGTCGTGGAATTGAAAGTTTGCCAAGGTTAATTCAGGGACATATATAAACAACAGACAAGGTTTCCCGATTATACTGTAATATTTTTGCTTTGTTTTTATTCTGGCGTAAATGCATCGATTCCTTTCTAAGTAATATGATCTTTGATACACGTCAAGAGTAAATTTTAGCATTTCTAAGTTGCAGAATAATACCTAGATTTGTAAGTTTCTGGAGCAATTTGTTATGGATGAGATTACCGGAAAGAAACACAAGAAACTACACAAGGGAGACGTAATACTGTTGATACTTAAAAAAAAATGAAGTACAGTGCAATCGATGTGCTTGTGTGTCCAATATATCAGAGCCACGGGAGCTGGAGAGTGAGTAAGTACTGTATCGCCTTCATGTAATGGCATGAACTTGCTGGGAACGACACATAAATCAACCTCACCTCACCCCACACTCAGCCCAGGAGTGATGACCCGTGGACTTTGCACTCGGAATACAGTGGCAAAAACTAGTGTTATTATTATTATTATTGCTATTATTATTATTATTATTATTATTATTATTATTATTATTATTATTATTATTATTATTATTATTATTCACAATTAAGGGCAAATAAATAATCTTAGAATATATATTACTGCAATTTCAAGGTATATACTTACTGTATATTGGATAGCAGTGCAATATATGAACTTCTACGATCGCAAGACTATAACTCTATGTGTTAACTGAGTGAAATGTATTTATAATATATGCTTGTTGAGTACACCATAATAATTCCACGTGAAATATATTGTGTGTACTATCCATCATTTTAATTAATAGAAAAGCTTTATAATCATTACGTGTACACAACTTCAGAGGCCGAGATAAGCCTGTGTGTACAAAGTATATTATCAGTAACGTAGATAAGTCCGTATTTACAGAGTCTCAATGAGTAATCCTCGTGACTTCGTTCAGAGTTTATACTGGTGTGTTCCCTGACTAATATAGTACTGTGTTATAAAAGTAGGTTACATGTGAATATTAAAGAGACATGATTTTTTTGGTCCACCCACTACAATTGCTATTACTGACAACTACTACCACCAACATACTATGATAACTACTAAAAAATACTACTACCACTATTATTAATTCACTACCACTAGTGCAAAAACTATTACCAATATAATTATTACATTTCCACCCCAACTACACCCATTTACTATTACTACTGACACTACTCTCGACTAACTATCTGTAAATTCTACTACTACTACCAATACTACAGCCACTATCACTACTAATTATCAATAGTGCACTTCCACTATTACTACTACCACCTATCTCTATGCTAACGATCTATCAATTTCACTATTACTACCATTGCTACTGCCACTATCACTGCTATCTATTAATCACTTCCACTATTATTACTATTATTACTAGCACCACTATTGCCACTATCACGTCCACTTTTACTAATTTTACTTGAATTTTTTACTTTGCGAGGCAGTCAGGAAAAAGGTGAGTAATAAAGAATAATATAGAAAAAGAAAGAAAACTGACAATATAAAAGAAGTGAGAGGTAGAGAAAGAGGGAAGAAAGAATGGAAGAAACTAGAATAACAGAGGAATAAGATAGACAAAAGAGAGAAAAGAAAGATTGAAAAAAAAAGAAAAAAAAAGAGCAGTAAAAGACAGATAAAGAAAAGAAAGACGAATGAAAAAGTGGGAACAACAAGTATAAAAAAGGAATAGGAGATAAAACAACTCGAATAAAAAATAAAATTAAAATGGGTGAAGGAAGGAAAGAAGAACGAGAAAAACAAAATAATAAAAATAGAAATACAAAGAACAAACTAATACAGTGAGAAAGAGAGAGAAAGAGAGAAAGAGAGAAAGAGAGAAAGAGAGAGAGAGAGAGAGAGAGAGAGAAAGAGAGAAAGAGAGAGAGAGAAAAAGAGAGAGAGAAAGAGAGATAACTGTCTGACAGTGTGTGTGTGTGTGTGTGTGTGTGTGTGTGTGTGTGTGTGTGTGTGTGTATGTATGTATGTATGTATGTATGTGTGTGTGTGTGTGTGTGTGTGTGTGTGTGTGTGTGTGTGTGTGTGTGTGTGTGTGTGTATGTGTGTGTGTGAGAGATAGATAGTGTGTGTTGTGTGTGTGTAGAAGAGAGAGAGAGTATGTCCACGACCTTGTTTCAAAAAGAGACAATCATGGAATCTGACATAACTGTTCATGCTCTCCTGTACCTCTCCAGAACACGCCACACACTCACACAGTATCAGACAGTTAACTCTCTCTCTCTCTCTCTCTCTCTCTCTCTCTCTCTCTCTCTCTCTCTCTCTCTCCTCTCTCTCTCTCTCTTCGCTCTCTCCTCTCTCTCTTCACACACACACAACCAGGTTCGCTCCACTCGTCCGTCGCCAATACAAAAGTTAAAATTAGACGTGAAAAGAACCGTCGCTTCACTTTTTACCTCAGCCAGCCACCCAGCCAACCAAAACAACACACACGGACGACGAGGTTTCTTAATTACGATCATTTTCTTTTACTATCACTTCTCTGCACGTATATAAAAGAGAGAGAGAGAGAGAGAGAGAGAGAGAGAGAGAGAGAGAGAGGAGAGAGAGGAGAGAGAGAGAGAGAGAGAGAGAGAGAGAGAGAGAGAGAGAGAGAGAAGAAGGAGGGGAGGGTTGAAGACTTAGATGGAAGTACAGGATAGTTATTGAGTGTCGCTTTTCATATTTTCTGTGTGTCGTCTGCCCAAATGAAAACATAAATGAGTGAGACAGTGAGCATCATTGACTACTGAAGCACTTGCATAATAATCTCTCTCTCTCTCTCTCTCAAAATATAAATAAATAATTTAATTAATAATAATAATAATAATAAAAGACATCTCCGAGCGACCTCCCAACAACTTCGACCATCTGAAAGAGTTACCAAAGAAAAAAACAATAAATAAAGTTGAAATGAGAACCAAACAAAAATCATTCGAAACTAAAAGAAAAAATTGAGAGGGAAGGGAAAGCAGAACACCCCGGAGACCAGATTTCTTAATTTCCACTTGAAGATACGAGTCGAGTTGAGGTGAGGTAAGGTGAGGTGAGGTGAGTTGGGGTGAGGTGAGGTGAGGTAAGGTGAGGTGAGGTGAGGTAAGGTGAGGTGAGGTGAGGTGAGTTGAGGTGATGTGAGGCGAGTCAAGTCAGTCAGGCCAGTTCTTTCCCCTCGCATTTCTTGCTCTTGGGGTGAAAAATATACTGGGGAGTGGGAGGAGTGAGTGAGTGGGGGGAGGAAGGGAGTGGTAGAGCAGAATAGAGTAGAGGAGTGAGTGAGTGAGTGAGTGAGTGAGTGAGTGAGTGAGTGAGTGAGTGAGTGTGTGTGTGTGTGTGTGTGTGTGTGTGTGTGTGTGTGTGTGTGTGTGTGTGTGTGTGTGTGTGTGTGTAAAGAGCGAGAGCTAAAACAGGGTATGAGAGTTGAAAAAGAAAGAATGAGAAAGAGAGAAAATGGAAGTAAAGATTATAAGTTAATATTACAGAAAGATAAATGAACATTTAAAGAGAATTAAGGGGGAACAAAACGAAAACTAGAGAGAATAACATTTTAAGAGAGAGAGAGAGAGAGAGAGAGAGAGAGAGAGAGAGAGAGAGAGAGAGAGAGAGAGAGAGAGAGAGAGAGAACTGACAAGGACATCAGATAAAACTCAATATTGAATAAAGATTTATATTGGTGAGACTAATTTTTCTTATGATAAAATGTATCATAAAATCATTTACTCGCTAAACTTAACAGATATTGACAGCCAAACACTACATTAATCCCTCATCCATGATAAGCTCACAAATAATTATGTCATCATTAATTAAAATATTATTATTATTAGGCGTATGTCTTTAGGGAAGAATGTCTTTTGTTGGTGAACTGGAAGGTCTGTGATTTTTCCAAACAATGCCACGAAACAGATCCCCTATTAGTACCATTGGAGGTGTATGTTTTCTTGTATAGTTA
>JAWZYT010007019.1:5000-24328 GCA_034508575.1 Petrolisthes manimaculis | reverse complement strand
CTATCCCTCACCCTTTTTTCTTTCCCTCTCCCTTCCATTTCTCTCCTCTATCCATCCCTCTTTTCCTTTCCTCTCCCCTACTTCCTATTCTCTCTCCCTCCATCCCTCCCTCTTTTCCTCCCCCCTCACACTTCTTCTCCTCCCCCCACCACTTCATTTCTCTCTCCCTTCCCCCCTCCCCCCCCCTTTCCATGACGTCAAGAGCGGTAAAGGTCGCTCAATGGATTTTCTTTTCCCGGTAATGCTTAGGTCAGAAGGGAAGACATTAAAGGACCCTGTGATCGTGTATGAGACCTGCTGGTGGCTTCTGATTCCTCCTGACTATGCCACGAAACACGCTCCTTTAAAGTAGAGGGCGTTTTGTGGCTATGTTTGAAGGATCGCCCAACCTACAATTTTCTGACTGCATCACGCGAGACAGTAAATAAATTATATTCGTGTTATTCCTGACTGGAGTGAAAAAATTACACCTGTACAAGATTATAGAGGAAATACAGTCATTATCAATTTACAAAAATATTATTATAGCGAGTGGTATACTGACTGCATGGCTTTATATTACAGGACTGTGTGTATGAGAGAGAGAGAGAGAGAGAGAGAGAGAGAGAGAGAGAGAGAGGAGAGAGAGAGAGAGAGAGAGAGAGAGGACTATGTGTGTATTAGAGAGAGAGAGGACTGTGTGTGTATTAGAGAGAGAGAGGACTGTGTGTGTATGAGAGAGAGAGAGAGAGAGATGAGGGAAGGAGGGGGGTTGGTGGGAGGAGTGAGTGTTGACCCTGATGAGGTGAGTGACCTTTGACCTCCCTTTCTGTTCTTTCACTAACTTGTGCTTAGATAATTTATATAGACAGATAAAAACAGGTGAATAATAGATAGAGTAAGGATGCACATACATACACGTAAAGATGAAGGCTACATTTGGCTACAAGAAGTCGTAAATACACTGTTGTTTTCAAGGGTTAACAACTTTACAACATGGAGAGGATGTAACACTATCTACTTAAAATACAACATTATTATTAAGATTGTTATTTTGCTAATCACCGAATCACTTATTGGACCATTCACTCTCTCTCTCTCTCTCTCTTGTGGTCTGTCTTGTGGTCTGTTAAGAACAACTATAGTTACACACACACACACACACATATATGTAAATTATGTATCGACACACTTAAGTACACATGTATTGTCACACACACACACACACACACACACACACACACACAAACGAGTCGGGTGGGCGTGTGGAAAATTGGGAACAAGAATGGAAGTCAGAGGAAGAAAGTGAAACTCAAGTCACTAAGGAGAAACTAAAGGAGGGGGGGGGTGTGAAGGCGGGGAGAAGGGGGTGAAGGTGGGGAGAAGGGGAGAGGTGAGAGATGTGGACAAATGAATTATACTGAGAGAGAGATAAAAATAGAGAGATAGAGATAGATAGATAGATAGATAGAGAGGAAACATTGGAGAAACTGAGAGAAGATGGTGTGTACTGAGAGAAAGGGAGAGAGTGGAGGAAGGAGGGGGGAGGGAGGAGAAAGTGAGGGAGGGGAGGGGAGGGGAGTGGAGGGAAAAAGAACTGGCAGGGGAGGAAGAAACTTTAGAGAGATAGTAGTGGGTGTGGGGAGAAACTGTGTGTGAGTGTGTGTGTGTGTGTGTGTGAAATTACGATACACTGCTTTTTTATAATACTAATCTATCCCACACACATACACATAAGAAAAGAGGAAATAAAGAGGAGGAAAGAGGGGAAGTAAGAGGGAAAGGAGGTGAAGAAAAAGTGAAAAAGAGGGGAAGAGAGAAGAAGTTAGAGAGGAATGTGGAGGAGGGGAAAGTGGAAGAGGGGAAAAAGAGGAAGAAAGAGGGTAAGTAAAAGAGGGGAAGAAAGAAAGGAAAAGCTGAAGACAGAAAGTAAGAGAACAAACAAAAGAGGGGAAAAAAGAGAGGAAGAGGGGAAGTAAGAAGAAAATAGATATGAAGTAAAGAGGAAGAAAGGAGAAGAAGTAAAAGAGGGGAAGTAAGATTAGAAAATAGATATGAAGTAAAGAGGAAGAAAGGAGAAGAAGTAAAAGAGGGGGAGAAAGACGGGAAGTAAAAGAGGGGAAGTAAAAGAGGGGGAGAAAGAGGGGAAGCTGGAAGAGTGGAAGTGGCTCTGAGGGGGACAAGCAAAACGTAAACACCTGGAGAGTTATTTTTGTCCTTCGATGGAGGTCTTGGTGAGGATGAGGTTGGGGGGGGAGGGTAGGAGGAGAAGGGAGGGAGGTGGGGAATGTAGGGGAGGTAGGGGGAGGGAGAAGGTGAATATAGATAGGAATTAGGATAGAGGAAGAGAAGGGGGAAGGGGGAAGGGGGAAGGGAAGGGGGAAGGGAGGGGGGATGTAGAGGGAATTAGGACAGAGGAAGGTAGGGGGGAGAAGGATGGAATTAGGACAGAGGAAGAGAAGGGGGAAGGGAGGGGAGGGAGGTAGGAGGGAATCAGGACAGAGGAAGGGAGGGAGGGAGGGAGGGACGTGAGGAAAGGGAGGGATGTGAGGGAATTATGAGTGAGTGCGAGGAACGAGAGAGAGGGATTTGCGAGTGAATGTGAGGGGGGAGGAGGGAGGGAAAGAGGGGGGATGGGGGAGGGATGAAAAAAGGGGGAGGGAGGGGGGAGGGAGGGGGGCGTGAGTGGTAAGTAGCAACATCATGAAAAGGAAATAATGATAGGATGAAAAAAAAAAAACACTTTACAACTGTATACGTATGTAAATAAGTGTTGATGTGTGTACAGTATGTCAAGCTAATAACGTGTGTGTGTGTGTGTGTGTGTGTGTGTGTGTGTAAGGGGCCACTGAACTCTCACCACCAGGAAGCATTATAAAAGTGCCAATGTCGCTCTTCCACACACACACACACACACACACACACACACACACACACCAGTACGCGTGTCACACTACTTATATCCCCGGACACACACACACACACACACAAGCACAAACTCTGAAAACAACTTAAAGTCTTGTTTTTCTACGGTACATAATAAGATAAAATAAAAAAATACCCAAGATGGAGTGTAAATCTGAGGGAAAACGAGGATGGAAATTAAATCGCGAAAAGAAACCGATGAGAGAGAGAGAGAGAGAGAGAGAGAGAGAGAGAGAGAGAGAGAGAGAGAGAGAGAGAGAGAGAGAGCAGCAATGAGGTGAAGGGGTCAACTATAGACCTGTTTTGCTTAATGGTACGTAAATTTCACCAAGCCATTGATCGACCTTCATTGCGGGTCACACACACACAATAGCCCTTGACATCACCCAAGGCTTTTGATAGGAGGGAGTGGCACCGTTGTCTGTAAATCCATCTCAACAGGTACCCTTCATCTCTTATAAGGTTATACAATAAGATACGTGCATGTAGTGGTGTTGAACTGCTCTCCAAGATAAACACTAATTTCCACGTGTACCACAGTCGTCAGGAGTGGGTTCCAATCCTGTTTATTATTTACTAACCTATCCACCACATATTATTTCGGATATTTTGTGGCCAACGATTCAACATTTCTTATTTCATGTATTTACAAAAAGCCAAGCGAAGTACAGTGACTCCTACAGTTTCTATACTCACGAACCTTTACTATATTAGTGAATAAAATATGCACATTCTCTTCCATTCAACACAGATAAAATAATTAATATCCAGGCCACTGACAGACAAGCTATTCTTAACTTTAATATCCTGTTTAGTTTCGTATCAACCTGCATTAATTAACCCCAGCCGGGATTCGAACTCTATGAATAAGAACTTTTGTCAACATTAGCCTATACAAATTTCTATATATTAAGATATAAAGATATATTAAGATTTCTAATAATGGAGACAGCTAGCGATTGACATGTCTGGTTTGGAGATGAAGGCAACACAATGGGATGAATGAAGGGTTATGAAGGGTAAAGAGGGATACTGTATAGGTAATGAAACACGGGTGGTGGGGTGGGGGGTGAATGAAGGGTAAACAGGGGTATAGGTAAAGTAACACGTGTGGTGGGGTGGGGGGTGAATGAAGGGTAGAGTGATAGGTGAGGGGATAAGGGGATGGGAATGGGGGAGGGTGAATGAAGGGTAAAGAGGGGTGGGTGAGGGGATAGGGATGGTGGGGGAGGGTGAATGAAGGGTAAAGAGGGGTGGGTGAGGGGATGGTGGGGGAGGTGAATGAAGGGTAAAGAGGGGTGGGTGAGGGGATGGTGGGGGAGGTGAATGAAGGGTAAAGAGGGGTGGGTGAGGGGGGATGGGGATGGGGGGGGAGGGTGAATGAAGGGTAAAGAGGGGTGGGTGAGGGGATGGTGGGAGAGGTGAATGAAGGGTAAAAAGGGGTGGGTGAACTATCTTAACTAACTAACAGAGAGGGAGGGCGAGTGAAGGGACAGTCAGCAGTGCCATCCATCGCCTCTCACCCCAACAGCACATGACAGAAGCAACGAGACAACCAGATTTGAAAGTGTTGTGTCTGTCTGTCTGTCTGTAAATGTATGCATGTCCTGAATGTGTGCATAGTGTAGTCGCCTTCATTTGAAAGTGCAGTCTTCTGATTCACAGGAATGTACACCACGCCTTTAGGGTTGAGTAACTTTTGATACATTAGAACCAAATGATTTCCTCCAAAGTATGCCAGGAAACAAGACCAGATTAACCCAATTATAATGTTAAACTGTTGCTGGGAAATAGTTTGGAGGAATCATTACCCTACCTCCAAAAATGCCAGAACTCTATATACCCTTCCCTTAATATTACTTAGTGGGCACGATATTTATAATCTCTATCTGTGTGTGTGTGTGTGTGTGTGTGTGTGTGTGCCAGGGTCAGCATGGAGTGAGGGGGAAACATGAGAGTAGGAAACGAGGCATCATCAGCCTTGTTGGTACACTGACCCCTAACAGCAACACCCCCCCCCCTACTCCGACGACTCCCCCCCCCCCCACTCCGACGACTCCCCCCCCCCTACTCCGACGATCACTCCCCCCTCTCCTTCCACACCTACATATATTATACATACTCTCACTTACTGACCTTCCATATTACACACACACACCACACACTACAATCACCTTGCTACTCACTACACACAGTCACTATATTCACTACACAGTCACTATACTCACTACACACAGTCCACTATACTCACTACATACAGTCCACTATACTCACTACACACTCATTATACTCACTACACACATCCCACTATATTCACTACACATACTCTCAGTCAATTACCTTCCACACTAAACCACACACCTATGCAACACTACACACACCATACTACTACTACACACTACCTCACCCCACTAGACTCTCACTAACATTCATACTTCATACATGGGATGACGGAAGAATGCAATATGTATAGAAGTATTCACACACACAGTGAGAGAGAGAGAGAGAGAGAGAGAGAGAGAGAGAGAGAGAGAGTCCGAGTGTGTGTGTATGTATATGTCTGAACACGTGAGCTTGTGTTGATTCTTCCGTGTGCATTTGTAAGGATACACGTGCAGCTGTGTGTGTGTGTGTGTGTGTGTGTGTGTGTGTGTGTGTGTGTGTGTTGCGTCAGCAGGGGTGTATGAACTTAGGCTTGTATGAGAGAGGGGGAGAGGTGTTGGAATTACCTATACTGTTATTATCTATATTGTTATTATTAGTACTTCAACGTTGTCAATAAATACCTCGGTTAATAATTAATCTTTGAACATTGTGAACACTTGTTTGTTGGTGTTACTTCAGACCAATGCAGATTAAGCACCCTGTGATGTAGTCAGAAAATTGGAGGTTAATGAGTCCTTCAAATATTGCCACGAAACACTACCTAATGAAAGGAACTTGTTTGTTGTCAAAGTCAGGAGGAATTAAAAACTTTCAATTCTCATACACGATCACAGGGTCCTTACGCCAAGAGGTCACTGCTCTGAGGGGAAGGTAAGGTAAACCAAGACATGTGTCACTACAAAGAATGGAAGGTAAAGTAAGGTAAAGTAAGCTATGTGTCACTACAAAGAATGGAAGGTAAAGTAAGGTAAAGTAAGCTATGTGTTACTACAAAGAAGGGAAGGTAAAGTAAGATAAAGTAAGCTATGTGTTACTACAAAGAAGGGAAGGTAAAGTAAGATAAAGTAAGCTATGTGTTACTACAAAGAAGGGAAGGTAAAGTAAGGTAAAGTAAGCTATGTGTTACTACAAAGAAGGGAAGGTAAAGTAAGATAAAGTAAGCTATGTGTTACTACAAAGAAGGGAAGGTAAAGTAAGCTATGTGTCACTACAAAGAAGGGAAGGTAAAGTAAGGTGAAGTAAGAAATGCAGGTGTCACTACTCTACAAAGAAGAAAAAGTAAGGCAAGATATATGAAGCCATGGGGTCAGTCACTGCTCTAGAGACAAGACAAGGTAATGTAAGTCAGGGGTCACTGTTCTAAGGTGTCAGCATCAACTCATCATTTCATCTGTGATAAAAACTCACTATTTCTAGGACACACATACACACACAAACACATGGTCACCCCGGCCGCTGACCTGGGTGTCGAGAGAAAGGCAGACGGGGAGGAGGGAAAAGAGAGGAGGTGCAAAAGAGACAGGCAGAGACCAACAGAGAGAGGATCACAAATAAATAAAAACAGAGAGAGAGAGAGAGAGAGAGAGAGAGAGAATTACATAGAATTACATAGAATCACAGACCACAACAGACCTTACGGTCCACACGGGGTGATCTGATTAGAAGGTTACTGGTAGAGAATGAATATCTCCCCAGTGATAGTCGTAGGTAAGAATAGCAAAGTAGAAGGCTCTCTCCCCACCCTCCAATCCCTCCGGCCTGAGCCGTACTGGAAATAAAGTTAGGAGTCAGAACCTTGTGGAGTTGGTAAAGAGAAAACTCCACAAGGAAATTTTATAGGAAAGATAGAAAGTAGTTGAAATTTGGCTAACTTGCCACCTGTAATGGGCAAAAAATTATTCATTAGTAAACATCGAGAGTCGGGGATTAGATGCAAGGTGTTTATCAAGGCGACGTTTGAAGCTGTCTACTGTGTTACATTCTATTACGTTACGGGGAAGCCCATTCCATAAGTTGACGACTCGGTTAAAAAAGAAATTCTTGGATTCGTGTGAGTTAAAAGATTTACCTATGATTTTACAGCCATTACCTCTCGTGTAGTTTGATTGATCGATATTGAAATATTTGTTGCAGTCCATATTATCTATGCCTTTGATTATTTTGAATACCTGGATTAAGTCGCCTCTCAATCTACGTTGTGCTAATGGGAATAGATTCAATTTATTTAGCCGCTCTTCATACGTTTTGTTTCGTAGACATGGTATCATTTTAGTAACTCTACGTTGGACTCGTTCCAATTTTACTATATCTTTCTGGTAGTACGGGCACCAGGCTTGGACACAATATTCCATAAGGGGACGGACCAAGGAATTATACAAAGTGAGGATTGTATCTTTAGACTTATACTCGAATGCTCTGCCAATAAAGCCGATAGTTTTATTTGCTTTCTTAATTACTTCCGTACATTGCTGACTGGGTTTTAGGTTACTTGATATTGTGACCCCTAAGTCTGTCTCTTGATCCACGCTTTTAATTTGATTACCATTTAACGAGTAGTTTGCAGTTACGTTACGATGTCCGATATGGAGTACTTTACATTTATCTGCATTGAAGGACATTTGCCAAGTTTTCGCCCAATTCGACAATTTATCGAGATTATCTTGCATTTCTTTAGTTTGTGCGTTAGTGAGTACTGTATTTGCAATTTTAGTGTCATCGGCAAACTTCGATATTATGCATGAGAGACCTTCATCTATGTCGTTTATGTAAACTAGGAAAAGGATTGGGCCTAAAACTGACCCTTGTGGCACCCCGCTCGTAACGCCAGTCCAATTAGATGATTTACCATTTATTACCACACGTTGTTTACGGTTTCTTAGCCAGTTCTCTATCCATCTTACGGTGTCGCCTTGGATTCTGTGAGATTTTAATTTAGTTATTAAACGTTTATGGGGAACTTTGTCAAAGGCTTTTTGGAAATCTAGATAAATTATGTCTACTGCTTTACTCTTATCATATTCGTTAAAAATGTCATTTAAAAAGTCTAATAGATTCGTTAGGCAGGAGCGTTTATTGCGGAAACCGTGTTGAGTGTCTCTGAGTAAGTTATTTTCCTCTAAATGATATGCAAGTTTATCTCGTATGATTGTCTCTAACATTTTGCATACTACTGAGGTTAGGCTGATAGGGCGATAGTTACTAGGTAAAGATTTGCTGCCTTTTTTAAATATTGGTGTTACGTTAGCGAGCTTCCAATCATCAGGTATTGTTCCAGTGTGTAAAGAATAATTAAATAGCAGAGTCAGAGGTTTTACTATTTCACTTTTAGCTTCCTTTATTACGCGAGGGGAGATCGTGTCAGGCCCAGGTGACTTATTTACATTTAATTTATCAATACATTTGATTACGTCAAATTCTGTTATGCTGATATTATTTAAAACCTCGGTGTTTTACTATTTCACTTTTAGCTTCCTTTATTACGCGAGGGGAGATCGTGTCAGGCCCAGGTGACTTATTTACATTTAATTTATCAATACATTTGATTACGTCAAATTCTGTTATGCTGATATTATTTAAAACCTCGGTGTTTTCATTTTGGACTGTTGTTTCAGCTGGTATATCGTTCGGGTTTTCTATAGTAAAGACTGATGCAAAGAAAGTATTTAGGATACTACTCATTCGCTCTTCATCTGTCGTAAAGTCCCCATTTTCATCAAGAATTGGACCGATAGTTGACGTAAGTACTTTCTTTTGTCGAATATAACTGTAGAACTCTTTCGGGTTTGTCTTACTCTGATTTGCAACGTGTTTTTCAATTTCCTTTTTACTCTGTTTGATTAACTTTTTGGCTTTTCTTCGTAAGTCTGTAAACTTGGCACGGTCGTCATTATTGGCTGTGATTTTTACTTTATTATGGGCGTTCTTTTTGGCTCGTAAACAGTCGGCTATATCTTTACTCCACCACTTGGGCTTTAAATTTTGTGCTGGACGTCGGTTTTTTAATGGTATGCTATCCCTGACCGCTTTTGTGTACGCATTAGTGAAAAAGTTCCATTGTGTATTTATGTCAATAGTGTCTCGCAGACATTTCCAGTCGGTTTCTTTTAGTATCGCTCTGAGTTGGTTGAAATTGGCTTTTCTAAAATCGGGGATTTTTTCGTAGCTGTACTTTATGTCGCTTTTGTTAAAATTTATACTGAAAGTTATTATGCGGTGGTCGCTATTGGTAAATTCTTCACCTACGTTAGTATTCTCTATCATGTCTTCGTTTGTTGCAAATACTAGGTCAAGAACATTATTTCCGCGAGTTGGGCTGTTGACAAATTGGATAAGGGAGCTCTCTTGTAAGTTAGTGTAAAGATCTTGACCATAATGAGCTGATAACGGTTCTCCCCACTTTGTTACTGGTAAATTAAAGTCACCAAGAATTATGGAATGTTGCGTGTTAATAATTTCGTTTAATTGCTCATAGATATCACGGTCGGTTTGTACAGGTTGAGCTGGGGGTCTGTATAATAAAGCTAACAAAAGTTTCGCCCCACAATTATTTCTAATGAGTATATAAAGTGTATCTACGTTATCAATATGTGGCTTTGATAATAGGATTGGTTTAAGATCGTCTTTAATATATAATAGAACTCCGCCTCCCCTTTTATTTGTTCGTCCTTTTTCAAATATCGTGTAACCGGGAATTTTATACTCTGCTAGGAAATCTCTGCTTTCAGTATTTAGCCACGATTCGGTTATGCCGATTATATCATAATTTTCTGTGAAAGTTAATTCCTCTAAATCTGTAAATTTGTTATGGATGCTGCGAGCGTTTACGTAAAATACCTTTAAGCTATTTCGGTTTACTCTATTTATTTGTTTTACGTTACCTGACCTTGACGTACCTGGGTAGTCCCGTTTTTTGATCGGTGGTTGATGACCGCGTCGTTCAGCAAACGTCCGAAACGGGCTGATCCCACCTGGTTCAAATGGACACCATCATCTGAGAATAAAGAGTTATCAAAAAAGAAGTTGTCCCAGGTGTTGATGAAATCGACGTTCTCCTCGTTGCAGATGCTGGCAAGTCGTCGGTTGATGCTGGTGGCGGTGTTGTAGAAGCGGGTGTCGGCTTGTCTGCGGGGGATGATTCCAGAAAGTATTATGTTGTTAGTTTTCTCCTTGAACTTACCAATCATCTTACGGTACTTGTTGAGTAGCTCCTCCGATCGGGTCTTCAATACATCGTTGGTTCCGACGTGGATGACGTACGTGGTGTTGTCGGGGGCCTGGCGTGTCACTTCATCCACTCGTGTCACTTCATCCACTACGTCGGTCACGTCGTCTAGGCCGCCACCTGGGATACAGAAGCGCTTCCTAGTCTTGGGTGCTCGACCACAAAACTCGGTGAGTTGACCCCTTACCATGGAGTCACCAACCAGCCTGACCTCGGTGTCGTCTTCATCGTCGTCTTGTGCCAGGATCTTGAAGCGGTTTTGACAAGTAGTGATGGGTATGATGTTCTTCCTGGGTCGTGTGTTGTTCCTGACGACGCGGAACTCCTCCTGTGAAGATGGTGTAGTTGGTGGTGCCTGTGGAGGTAAGGGTGTAGAGGCAGTCTGTACAGGGGCTGTGACGACGGGTTCTGTAGGCGTCGATGTCATTCCTACGTTCAAAGCGGCGAATTCCTGTAGTGTTTCCAACTTCTCGTTCAGGGCCTCGATCTTGCAATGTGCTGCCTTCAGGTCGGTCGACAAATCCTCTCGTAACTGGCAGAATCTACAGATATGGACGTCTCTGTTCGCGAAAATAGTAGGGCCAAAAGTTCCAGAGCAAGTCAAACAGGTGTATTGAGGTGCCATGGTGAATATTTATTGATTTTTTTTTGCTTGTCAATTTGTAAATTTACTTATATAAATTGGATTAATTATTAATTTATATTTAGATTATTTATTTAGATTTAAATTATTTATTTATTTAGATTAAAATTATTTATTAATTTAGATTCAAACTATTTATTAATTTATATGTAAATTATTTATTAATTTATTTATTAATCTATTTATAAATTTATGATTTTATATGATTACTTAGTAGTAGTATTAATGTTGTTTTGTTATTGTTGAATTAATTTATTATTTATATATTATGAATTTATTTATAAACAAGATATACAAATGTGTAGGCCTGGAAGGGAATAAAGTTGTCAGTTGGTCACGAACGTCTATAGAAATATAATAAAATCGAGTTAAATATGTATGCTGTAAAATTAAAACGTATTGATGAAAATATATATTTGGTAGTTAATTTATTGATATATTTAACAATTTATTAGTCAATTAATTTAACAATCAAATTATCAATTTATTCAACAAATTATTTAACAATTAATTTATTAATTAGTTTATCAATTTATTTAGCAATTAGTTTATTAATTTTATTTAATAATTTATTGATTTATATATTAAATTATTAATTAATTTATTAATTCAATAATATATTATTCTATTTGTTTAATAATCAATTTCAAGTTGGTGTGGATATGGGGTGATGTACGAAAATGTCGACTGTTGGTGTGGGTTTGAGGGGGGGGGGGAGATAGGGTATAGGTATAGGGTCAGGTGAGTAGGGATTATCTGGTGGGGGGCTGGGAATACCAAGGAGAGGTGAGGTGGTAGGAGTGGAAGAGGATCACAGGGTAAGGTGAGGTGAGTGAGGTGAGGAAGAGGATCACAAGGTAAGGTGAGGTGAGGTGAGTGAGGTGAGGTGAGGATCACAAGGTGAGGTGAGGTGAGTGTAGTGGGTAGGGTTATATTAAGATATGGTGTTATTGTTTTAGGCCTGTAAGGGAATAATATCAACTGAACAAAAAGAAATATAAATGTGTAGGCCTGGAAAGCAATAAAATTATTGAAAGGACAAAGAAATGCAAATGTACAGTCCTGGAAGGGAATAAAGTTGTCAATTGGACACGAACGTGTATAGAAATATATTAAAAATTGAATTAAATATGTATGCTGTAAACTTAAAATGAATTGATGAAAATATTTATTTGGTAGTTAGTTTATTAATCTATTTATCAATTTATTTAACAATTAATTTAACAATTTATTTATCAATTAGTTTATCAATATATGTAACAGTTAGTTTATTAATTTATTTATTAATTTATTGATTTATATATTAGTTTATTAATTAATTTACTAATTCAATAATATATTATTATATTTATTTATTAAACAATTTCAAGTTGATGAGGAAATGGGGTGATGGATGGGGGGGACGATAAGGTACTGGTAGTGAGTGGAGATAAATGCTAAACAAGGAGAGGTGAGGTGAGGCTGTAGGAAGGTAGGGATTAATGTCCCTTGGGAGTGGAGGAGAGGTGAGGTGAGATGGGACTGTAGAGAATGTAGGAAGGTAGGTAGGGGCTAATGTCCCTTGGGAGTGGAGGAAAAGAGAGGTGAGGTGAGGTGAGATGAGATAGGGCGAGGGGGAGGGGCGAGTTTACTGGACAAAGGGGAGTGGAGAAGAGATGTGAGGTGTGGTGGGGAGGGGGGGGGGGTGCTTGGTAGGGAGAGACTGGTTATTGGAATTAATTAAATACAGAGATATTAATATTAGTACAGAAATATAAAGACGAACGAGTAGACAAATATCAGGAGCCTGAAATTATATAGTATGGAACTATATAAAAAATAAATACAAATGTGGAATAAAAATCGTTGGGAACTGAGAACTCAATATATACGGAGAGAGAGAGAGAGAGAGAGAGAGAGAGAGAGAGAGAGAGAGAGAGAGAGATCCAGTATCCAGTGTCAGAGTCAAAAAGGAGAGACAAGGGAAGGACACCACCAAGGAGAGAAGCGAGAGTGAAACCGTGAAGGTGAACCCATGACAGAAGAAGAATTGTAGTAGTAGTAGTAGTAGTATTAGTAGTAGGTGTTGGAGGAGAAAGGTATGTGGGAGGAGAGGACAGGGGTTGTGGTGGGGAAAGAGAGAGGCTTGTGGTGGGGGAGGAAAAATCTGGTGTGTCGTAGGGGGAAGGAATGAGCTAAAGTTGTGGTGGGAGAAGAGAGAGGGTTGAGGTGGGGGGAAGGAATGAGTGGGAGGTGTGGTGGGAGAGGGGAGAGGGATGAGGGAGAAGAGATGGGGATGAGGGAGAAGAGATGGGGAGAATAAGAAGCGAAAGGTAAAATATAAAAGGGGCATTGACCTGAGCAGAGGAACACAGGACAGTAAAACCATAGAGTCAAGAGGACGAAAATTAGTGAGACGAAAGAAAGACCGACTGATTTATTGATTGATGGCTGGAGAAACCACAAAGGCAACTTATGAATAAAGACAAATGAAACCCAAATTAGGAAAAGAGAGAGAGAGAGCGAGAGAGCGAGAAAGAGAGAGAGAAACAGACAGTAACTACAACAAATTATTTACACATTCCACTTTCTCTTGTTGGTGAATTTAGGTGCAACTAATTCCTCAATACATTTGCCTGGAAACTGACCACCTAAATCAGTTACAATAATATATTCTAATAAGGGAGAAGTATTAGTTGCCCTCCAATTTCCCCTCAAGAAAGCTTCCCTTATTTGTTGGGGAATTGGGAGGGTTACAGATTCCTTTAGACTAAATTGGAAAACACATTAGTATCTCAGTTTATGAATTAAGAGTTTGTTTGTGTAGCAGTCTGGATCAAGTCAAAGCTCTCCACTTCACCTACACAGATCAATTATGAGGTGTGTACAGTCACGAGCACTAATAAGTATACACCTTTGGTTGAAGCTTTGACCAGTCCAAAATATTCACCAATGAACTCATTCTAATGGAGATGTTATTGTGTATTATGTTTGTTGCATATCAAACCTTGTTTTGGCACTTCAGACTGTCTTAGCCACTAATGGGATTATGGTTAAAGTTTAAAGTTCTGAAAGTTACTATTAGGGCCAAACCAACCTTTAAATACATAAACAAATTCCAAAGTCAATAGAACTTTGAGTGGGAAAACGCATGTAAGTGTGACCAGCCTGGTATTAGGAGTTTTAAGAAAATGTTTAGAAGACAGTCCTAAAGTTTAATAATTAATATCCCCACTTAACCTAACATTCACACAAATATATATACACAAAATATAATGGTAAGTTGGGCGACACAAAATAAGATAAAATAGTTCACCAAAGTACACACACATATAAATATAACATGTAATAAAGAAAATAGCCTAAGCTGGACGTTAGGGAGAATAAAGTTAATGAAGCACCTATCAAGACTCAAAAGACACTTAGCTGTAGGCTTGTAGGCACTTAGGTCTCCCGAGGTGAAGAAATGAGGCACCAGAATAATATACAAGTTATCACCAATAGTCAAACGTCACCCAGTCGAGTACCGGTATAAAGTTCCTTGTGTAAGTAAAGAGTGTGTGTAGAAAAGAGCTCGTACACTGAGAGCTATGACCATCAAGAACGAGGGATAAATGAAGGAACTGAAGTGACTTATACCACCACCGGTACTTGACTGGGCAAGGTCCAGAACAGAACTGCCTTCCACACTCACACTCTCCTCTCTCATCACCTCGGATGATATATTATGAATCAGCCCCAACAATCTCGAACTGAGGAAATCAGTTTCATACAGTTTCTCGAATACACATAACTTCATGAACATAGCTTCATGGGTTCATCGAATCATATAAACAAAACTAATATCCAACCCCTAATAATACAACAATTACATGAATACGTTACATGTTATTATGTTATTGTGTATTATGTTATTATGTGTATTTATTTATTTACTATCTTTAGTATTCGAAGCAAGTCCACCTGGATACTTATTAGTTCTGGTGACTGTACAGATTATAAAGTTATGATAAAACTCCACATCAACACTTGACACTTAATTAAGGGGAGAGTATACTTTTGATACATTGGAGTGCCTTGATTCCTCCAAAGTATGCCAGGAAACAGGATCAGATGAATAAAAATAATGGTGTTCTGTTGCTGGGAAGAGTTTGGAGTAATAATTATCTCCCAAAAATGTCCAAACTATACCCTCCACTTAATGGGGTAGTACACTGTTGGTAAATCTGGAGCAGTAAATTCCTCCAAACTATTCCAAGCAACAGACCACCATTATATTTGTTAATCTGGTCCTGTATCCTGACATACTTTGGAGGAATCAAGGCACTCCAATGTACCAAAAGTATACTATTCCCTTACCTAACCTTTTCACATTACCCCTAAATTCCCATAGACACAAGGGTCAGAATGCCAAACAACCACATGTAAAGGACGGCAGGTAAAATCATACGACCTTCACTGACCTTCACCACATGTTGTGTTCGATATAAAGTTTTGATACTCAGAGGGTAATTTATTGCAACAACAAATATCAGAACGTGTTTTTTTTTTTTTTTTTTTTTTTTAATATCCTTTGGTGCAATATAATGTTTTGATGAGTAATTTATAACTAACTGCTTGCATCCCATTACAAACTTTTTCCTTTCAAACAAACAAACAAACAAACAAACAAACATGGGTATGGTTATGGGATTTCTGTTCTGCTTACTACAACTCGAGGGACATTATTGGGATATTCGTGTATCGAAATTATTGCCCTTGTCTGTACATACATTCAAAATACTATCGGTTCATTAATTTTGTATCACGCTGAATGCAGACTCAATTTTTTTTTCGTGTGTGTGTGTGTGTGTGTGTGTGTGTGTGTGTGTGTGTGTGTGTGTGTGTGTGTGTGTGTGTGTGTGTGTGTGTGTGTGTGTGTGTGTGTGTGTGTGTGTGTGTGTGTGTGTGTGTGTGTACAATAATTTAAGGCTCGAGAGAATTCAATTACCATCATAGTTAATAGTTATGCAAATTCGTGCAGCTTCAACCTTATACACACATACACACACACACACACACACACACACACACACACACACATACATAATTATAAGGTTAATAATATCGTGCACTTTTAACACACTTACCTAAATGTCAGCGAATTCCTCCCGATTAGCATAAATTGAGTGGATGAATTTCGCTGCGATCGTTTCCACATCAGCATAAAACAAAGATCAAGGGTTCATATTGATAGGGAAATATTTATAAAGGCATATTTTCAACACTGTTCCACATTACTTATTATCATCAGTCATAAACACTATAATTATGTAATGATACTGGTCCATCACTATCATATATATATATTAATGTAAACACAATACTTAATTTCAAAACATAATATCGTTCTCGTAAAATAATTTCTTAATATGATAAAAGTTGGATCTATTGAGTGAAGCTGAGAGTCGCTTAATTCAGGGTAAATGATCTTGTTGGTATATTGGACGACAACTGATTCCTCCTAACTATTCCAGAAAACAGACCCCCTAAATAGCACACCAATAGGGGATCTGTTTTGTGGCACAGTTTGGAGGAATCAGAGACCTTCCAATTCACCAACAAAAGCATCTCACCTTAAGGACCCTGTGATCGTGTATGAAAATTGGAGGCTTCTGATTCCTCCTGACCACGACACCATACAAGCTTCCTCTATATAGCCTAGGTGTGTGTGTGTTTCGTGGCAATATTAGAAGGACTCATTTACCTCCAATTTTCTACCTACATCACAGGGTCCTTTAAGCTAATAAGAGTGCATCATCTACTTGGAGACAAACCCTGGAAAAACAAACACATTTCTGTTTATATATAAATCACATAGACGAGGATTGGGGATATCTTTACCAAAACATATCTTAATAAACTATTCTCCTGTGACCCCATCCCCTCTCCTTCTATATAATATTACATAGACGAGGATTGGGGATATCTTTACCAAAACATATCTTAATAAACTATTCTCCTGTGACCCCATCCCCTCTCCTTCTATATAATATTACATAGACGAGGATTGGGGATATCTTTACCAAAACATATCTTAATCAATTATTCTCCTGTGACCCCCTCCCTTCTCCTTCTATATAATATTACATAGACGAGGACTGGGGATATCTTTACCAAAACATATCTTAATCAATTATTCTCCTGTGACCCCCTCCCCTCTCCTTCTATATAATATTACATAGACGAGGACTGGGAATATCTTTACCAAAACATATCTTAATCAATTATTCTCCTGTGACCCCCTCCCCTCTCCTTCTATATAATATTACATAGACGAGGACTGGGAATATCTTTACCAAAACATATCTCAATTCTCACTTTGGGTGTATAAAACCTTTCGATACTTATAAACCATTAACACCATCACCGTCATCCTAATTTTTGGTGGATAAAACCATTTGTTATCTATGAAGCAAACTCACCACCAATCATTATCATTATCATTAAGGGGGGAAGTTTCGTGTTGGTTAATCTGGAGCAACTGAATCCTCCAAACTATTCCAAGCAACAGAACACCATTATATTCGCTCTTCTGTTTCTATTTCCTGGCATGCTTTGGAGGAATTGAGGAGCTCCAACGTAACAAAAGCTAATCATCCCTTTAACACCTCGTCTTCCACACAGTAAGCAAGGAGAAAAAATAATTGCCAGCACACACAACCAGCCAATCTTTCCCTTCCCTCCATCCCCCAACCCCCAACCCAGTTACTAAACCAGGTTACACAGTACAGTACAGGGATTAAAAAATAGCAGCCAGAAGGTATAGACCGTAACGTTAGGAGAGGGTGATAAGAGGTAAGAGATAAGACGAGGGAAGGAGGACAGTGGAAAGAGATCAATGAACTCACTCACTCACTCACTCACTCACTCATTCACTTACCCACTCATTCACTCCGTGTGTGTTATTGTGTTTGTGTGTGTGTTATTGTGTGTACGTGTGTGTCTGTGTGTGTGTGTGTGTGTGTGTGTGTGTGTGTGTGTGTGTACGTGTGTGTGTGTGTGTGTGTGTGTGTGTGTGTGTGTGTGTGTGTGTGTGTGTGTGTGAATGTGTGTGTGTGTGTGTGTGTGTGTGCCCTCCACCCTGAAATGTAAACAGCAATGAGATGACACACATAGTAATTATGTGTATGGTGTGATGAGTGAAGGACCCGGATTGATCTAACTCCCCAAAATACTCTCCACCAGAGAAGATGTGAGTCGGTAGAGTCAGTGAGTCATATTATTTTTTTTATTTTTTTATTTTTATATTAACATGTATGTATTTTTATATTATGTATGTATTAGTCACATACAACAACTCGTATACACGCATACAGAAAAAATGTAAAACTGCGTAAGTGCAATACAACATTATTATAATTAGGTTTAACTAAATAACTGCAATACAACATTATTATAACTAGGTTTGTTGTTTTTTCAATCACCGAATCACTTGGTAGACCATTCATTGCAGTATATATAAAAAAAATTATATAGGCTACTCCCAGAACAATATTGACTTCTCTTTCCATATAGCCTGCATGTGTAAGAATTCGTGTGGCCAAACCAACCCTATATACTACACCGTATACCCTGAACACAAAGCTAACTCACAGCAAAACATGAACACAGTGTATTTTAGTAACTGCAGACCCATATTCAGGGCATCAACCCACTTCAGTGCTCGTGGGTTACGCAATAAGTGATGACACACGTGGTATTTATGACACTCTATATACAAAATAATGAGAGTGGATATTATATACTATACAATCTCTAAATAAAGGTTGTTGTACTGTAATGTTATACAATATTATGAGTATTTTTTAGATATACTCGTGACAGCAGTATATCAGACAATTTGCAGTATATTATTAAACATATATTCACGCTGTATAATGTTATATAAACAAACAGATATTGTATTTCGATCGATATATCACATTACTGGTACTCTTAAATAATGTCAATAAAACAAATACCAATCTATCTATGTGTGTGTGTGTGTACGTGTGTGTGTGTGTGTGTGTGTGTGTGTGTGTGTTATTGTGTGTACGTGTGTGTGTGTGTGTGTGTGTGTGTGTGTGTGTGTGTGTGTGTGTGAGTGTGTGTGTGTGTGTGTGTCCAGAGCGAGACCCTTTTCTGCTTCTTCCACCTTCCTTTGTACACAACTACAGCTGTGGAGGACATGTGTTGGAAAGTGTACAAATGTGATGTGCGTTGACAGGCTCACTGACCCTTCACATAACCTCCCTCCTTTCTCATCTCTCTCCCCCCAACCCCGACCCCCATCCCTGTGCCCCTTTATACCTGGGAGGGGGGGAGATGAGGTGGGAGGGGAGAGAGGGAGAGGTGGGAAAGGGGGGAAAGAGGAAAACTGACAAGGAAAGGGGA
>JAWZYT010007018.1:0-13012 GCA_034508575.1 Petrolisthes manimaculis | reverse complement strand
ATTGCTCTCTCTCTCTCTCTCTCTCTCTCTCTCTCTCTCTCTCTCTCCTCTCTCTCTCTCTCTCTCTCTCTCTCTCTCTCTCTTTCTCTTATAAGAGAGAGAGAGAGAGAGAGGGCTCAGATGGTAGAGGTAATCATTATGAAGGTGTCTAGGGGGTTGTAGGTTGGTTGGGGGGAGGGGCTGGGGGTGTGGGGAGGCCTGGGGGGGATGTAGGGGGTGAGGTCAACACGCTCCATTTGCTTCAACTCATCCATCTTCCCTCCACCACAACTTTTCACTCTGCAGTTCTTGTTGTCAGTATTAATATCTCTTTTCTTCCTTCCATCTCCACTTTCATCCTTCCGTCTTATAGGCTTATCAACTTTTTTTTTTTTTTAGAACTGCTTTCCTTCCTTTTCTCTTCCACACTTTATTCACTCTTGTATCTTCCTTCCTTCTTTCTCCCTTCTTCCTTCCTTCCTTCCCTCTGCCTTTCATCATTTTCACCCTTTTTTCACTTTTTAT
This sequence comes from Petrolisthes manimaculis, assembly GCA_034508575.1. Classification (NCBI taxonomy): domain Eukaryota; kingdom Metazoa; phylum Arthropoda; class Malacostraca; order Decapoda; family Porcellanidae; genus Petrolisthes; species Petrolisthes manimaculis. The sequence continues at coordinate 12,508 of JAWZYT010007018.1, read as the reverse complement.
TTTTCTTCCTTCTTTCCTCTGCCTTTCATAATTTTCCACCCATTTTTCACACACTCTTTTCTTCCTTCATTCTTCTCTTCCTTTCCTCCGCTTTTCATCATTTTCCACATTTTATTCACTTTTTTTCTTTTTCTTCCTTCTCCCTTCTCTCCCTTCGCACGACTTTTCCCTTAATTCCTCCCATAATTTTATCAAGATTCCCCTTTCCTTCCTTCCAACCCTCTAACTTTGCTATTTTCCCATTCCCCTTTTCATTCTCCTCTCACCTCCTAATTTATTTACAGTTTTTGTGTCCCATTTCTTTCCCCCTTACTACTACTCCCTACCAATTTCTTTTCATTTTCTCCCCATCCTATTCTCATTTCATTTTTTCATGTTCCATTTGCTCCCCTCCACCACTACCCTCCACCCACCTTCCCCCTCCACCCCCACCCCACCACCCCATCCAATTCTCATTTCATTTTTTCCTGTTCCCTTTCTTCCCCTCCACCCCCACCCCCACCCTTGCCGAATCCCCACCGACCGGCCAGTCAACCCATGGAAGTAGTATATAGCTCCATCTGTCAACCCATCCTAATAAATGACTTATTGGTATCTGTGTGTGTGAGTGTGTGTGTGTGTGTGTAGGCCTCCTTGTCAGCTCCTGTGTTCCATGGACTGTCTGGGTTCGTTCCCTTCTTGACCCTCTTTGTTTTATAGATCTAACTCTCTGTCTCCTCTCCATCCTTCATTTCCTTCCCTAGTCTCTCTCTCTCTCTCTCTCTCTCTCTCTTCACAATAAATACTCTTCCTTCCTCCCTATTCACACTATCCATTCTTCCCTTCCTTCATTTCCTTCCTAGAGACTTGACACTTCAGAACAAGACCAACAAATTAACCAGCCAAATGAAATGTGGAAGCCATGCAGAGACTAAAAGGAGACGTTTCGTGTTCAGGAATATAACCAAACTCACAATTTACAATCACATGTGGGAGACAAACAACTGTTGAAATATGCAGAGATATGTTTATTATACTCCAGCACTACATTTCAAAACAAAAACACGATTATATCAAAAGCCAGTTATACTAAATCACTGTAGCCAAAGCTGAAGCTCAATAAATATGTAAAGTTGGTTGCATTTTCCGTGCCAAGGCTCTCACTCTCAAATGTTAATCTCAAACTGCAAAAATTATGATATGCGTTCCCAACACTTACTCTCCTGTGAACACCTATTTTGCAGTTCAATATTCAGAGTGGTGTGCATTATTAACTAGAGAATAATGACGTCATACCTTGAGAGATGCACTCAGCACTAAAACCAACTATACATTAACTCAGAAAAGTATCTGACTTGGAGGATTTGATGAATTAAAGAAAGAATAGCACGTTATGTGTGTTTTCTTTTTTTTTATATAGATTTGCAGGTATATTGTATACTGTGTTGGATTAATTTAATTGGTATGATACAGTTCTGAGTTACTTTGATTTTTCAACATTTTCATTTCTGTATATATATTTGGGTTTCATTAAATATTGCTTCTGTACGTTAATTAAACATTTCATTCTGGTTAAAGATAGATAAATAGCTTTAACAGTCAGAGGAAATCCTCCTGACCTAAGAGGTTAAAATGAAACCAATTCTATTGTTGAAGTTGTTGATTCTGTTGTTGAAGTTGTTGATTCTGTTGTTGAAGTTGTTGATTCTGTTGTTGAAGTTGTTGATTCTGTTGTTGAAGTTGTTGATTCTGTTGTTGAAGTTGTTGATTCTGTTGAAGTTGTTGATTCTGCTGTTGAAGTTGTTGATTCTGCTGTTGAAGTTGTTGATTCTGCTGTTGAAGTTGTTGATTCTGTTGAAGTTGTTGATTCTGTTGTTGAACTTGTTGATTGTGATGTTGAACCTGTTGAAGTTGTTGATTCTGCTGTTGAAGTTGTTGAACTTGTTAATTGTGATGTTGAACCTGTTGAAGTTGTTGAACTTGTTAATTGTGATGTTGAAGTTGTTGATTGTGTTGTTGAACTTGTTGGTTGTGATGTTGAACTTGTTGGTTGTGATGTTGAACTTGTTGGTTGTGATGTTGAACCTGTTGAAGTTGTAGATTCTGTTGCTGAAGTTGTTGAACTTGTAGATTGTGATGTTGAAGTTGACTCTGTTGTTGAACTTTTTAACTGTATTGTTGAACTTGACTGTGTTGTTGAACTTTTTGTTTTATTGTAAATTGGAGTGGTTGTGGTCTCAACCTTAGATATATTACAAATTGGAGAGGGTGTAACTTCACACCTAGGTACTACATTGCAAATTGGAATGGGTGTGGGTTCAGCTTTAGATAAATTACAAATTGGAATGGGTGTGGATTCAGCTTTAGGTAAATTACAAATTGGAATGGGTGTGGATTCAGCTTTAGATAAATTACAAATTGGAGTGGGTTTGGGTTCAGCCTTAGATACATTGCAAATTGGAGGGGATGCAGTTGGGTTTTGTTGACCACAGGTCACAGTATTCTGGGTCTGATTGACGGCTGAAGTATTTTCGTTTAGGCTTCGTCTGTACAGCTTCCTCGATTTCAGCCTAGGCACCCGTGATTCTTTATTGGATGAATTTAAGTATTTCTTGAATGGATATATCATGCGTTTTGGTGGATCATGCTGCAACTTTCGAGGCAAAACGATTGAATCTAGACCCTGTTGACTTCTTGGTGGTACATGGAGTTGACGCAGAAGTACCGAGTCCAGTTCATCTAAGAGTACATCTTTTGGAGGAGAATTTAAGGTTCTCCAGATTCGAATTTCTGTATTACCAGGAGAAAGTGTTTGTTTTACTCTTACATTTACCCTTGGATGGGCGTGATTCGAACCAAGAGGTGAGTGAAGAGGTCCAGAAACAAAAACATTTCCCGTGTTAGGAAGGCGATCAGTGAAAAGATATGGAGGAGTTTTATTTACTGATTTTCTTAGTGTTTTTTCATGCATTAGCCGTTCAAACATGGATGCCTTTATAACCTTAGATGGGTGTTTAGAAATGTATGCTGTTGATGGTTGTTGGGTAGGTGTTCTGGGCAGCATTCCAGTCACATGAGATGATGGGACCTGTCGTAGTTTTCCAGACTGCAAAGGAATTAGGTGCTGAAAAATATACATCTGTCTCCTTGGGTTGTATGTGGCCTCAGGTACTTGACTCTGCCTTGACCTTAAAACTTGAGGTGTCATCTGTAGCGGCCTGGTGGTGTTATGGGAGAGGCACACCATTGGCACCAACGCCACTATCAACACTGCCAACCTCACCTGATGCAATGGAAATATAAATAAATAAATGAAATATATACAGTAGATACTTCACGTTGTTAGGAAAATTGTGTCTGATTTTGTCTATGCAGGAATAATTGTTAGGACAGACCACAACTGAAATTATTGGAGGGAGATGGAAAACGTGCATTAATTCTGACTAGATTTATACCACTCGACAATACGACACTCAGTTAGAAGGCTTTGGCTAAACACTGCTTATATCTCCAAACTGTCTCAAAACACAACCTAAACTGAGCTAGTCTGTTTCGTGGCATTTGTTAGATTAAAAGGATTCAAAGTTCCCAGGCTACCAACACCAATGAAGTTGCCGTCTGAACAGACAATATTCCAGAAATATTTCATGTTTCCCTATGAAGATAATCTCGAGTTTGGAGTGTCCTCGGGGGGAATAGAATACTAAAGTCTAGTGTTAAAAACGAGAAATTCTCTTTGACATCCACTTCCCTTGTTCCTTGTATATTATAACCTATAAATATTTTAACATAGTCATAACACAAAATCTATGAAAAGGCTTAGGTAAAAGATGTGAGGGTTTGTGTCCCGTTGCTTTCCTTAGATGGATAATCTTACCATGACTGGTAGTTGTGGTTGAGTGAGTCTGCACCACTTCGTTTCTTCCAGCAGACTGTGAAGAAGAACACCATATTTCCGCATATAAGTGGGGTTACAGCTTGGTTTCTTTTTTCATCTTTTTGTGGTGTAGTGGTATGCGCGTGACAAGAGGACACAACTGAAACACACATTTCCTCAAACATTAACGTGATTAACATGAAGCATGAAGACCATTTTTTGTTACTGGTGTGGACAGAAGCGAAGATGATTCGTGTTCTCACAGTCAACAGCCGGGGTAAATTGAAGGCTGTACAGTTGCGGAACTTTATTCTGCCCCACATAATTATGTAAGTCATGTGAAACTACCTGTCAACTCTCTCCGAGTAGAAAGGAGCACAGAAGAACCTGATTGAACAACAACAACTTATGTTATTACACATGTGATTTCACACACACAATCCCTGGAGTTCATGGGTGGCTCATTAGTTAAACTTATCATGAGTTGCTCTCCATTCAGAGATAGTTGTCAGGTATATCCTCATTCCATACAAATGTGGGATAAAATATAGTTCCGCAACTGTACATGGGTTGATCCGGATTTTTCTGAAGCATTACACATTTACAAGCAAGAACAAACCTGCCAGTTTCAAAGAACGTCATATAATGAGGAGAACACTGTTGACAATACTTGGCGACTCTTTTTGTATAAAACTTTTGACCTGAAGAAGCAAATGACGAGACTTATATTATAGTTTTAAAGGCATTCTCTTCACATGATGCTTTCATCCATAATCTGTCCATTTATTGCTCAGACAAAAAGGTTATGTGATTGATTCGGTTTGTCTGTGTTTGTCTCTTTGTTTATTGTATGCTCTTACATCTTTGCTGATATCATTCCACATATATATAGAGAAATTGATATAGAAAAATAATGAATCCGAAAGCTAAACTGAAGTTGAGCTACTTGTAATCAAAATTGGATTTTTTTTTTTTTTTTTTTTTTTTTTTTATAATCTGAAGTTCCGTGACCGTACTGTAAATGTACAGTGTATGTATACTTTTGGGCGAGAACAAGGAGGAATTTTCAGCGGAAATTTTGATATTGATCTCGGTGATCTCCATGCCAAATTTTATGAAAATATCAATAACTGCGACCCCTGGACAATCCTTGATATAAATTTCATCCCACTGGATTCCGTCCTAAAAAACAACAAACTACACTCTGCCCTTCTAGCTTCTAAAAAATTGGGACAGCTAGTAAAATTATCGCCAAAAAATAAATTAGGAATGAATCTGACAGTAATTGAACTCTCCACTCCTTTTGGTTTAATCAGTCATAAAAAAAAACTGTCTACGTGGATTTAATATAAAGTTTGCACGGCGGAATATTGCCAGAAATACCAGTAAGCATTTACCCTTCACCCATCATAAGGTCTAATAGTGAGACATTCTTGCTGTAAGTTTTTCTGGTCCAAACTTTCTGTTACTGGTGATGTGGTACTTTCTGTTAATTGTGATGTGGTACTCCCAACCCTTCAACTATACCCTCATTGCTTTGATTTCTTGTCTATGAATTATCTTTAACTATAAACTTACAAAGCATCTTACTTCTCACGAACTTTTTTTCCCGATCCTTAAAATAGTATTCGTTTGTCTTTACAATTAATTATCCCGTGATGTTACGTTTGAGATTCAGTTATCATCGAAACTTTAGGTGTATATATATATATTCGTCAAGATTATTGCACTAAAACTAGAAATAGGAATACACGAAAGTCATGTTTTTGGACTATGGTTTATTATTATAACCTTAAGCAAACACACATACATTATTATAAATATAAAGCAAGCAATAATTATGATATGGTTAGTCTTATTATATAATTATTTAACTGATCACTATAATCACACTATATCAAGATTCCAATAGATAATCCAGCATGTCTATTTACTTCTACAAAAAAAAAAAAATAATAATAATGCAGGAATTGTAGCAGCAACACTTCACTGTGGAATAATTATGTCAATAGTAATAATAACAGCAATGCAGGTCATCAGATATGTTGCTTAATTAAGGGGGAAAGTGCAATGTTGGTAAATCTCAGTAAATTATTATTCCAAACTATTCCAAGCATCAGGCCACCATTATTTCTGTTAATGTGGTCCCGTTTCCAGGCATAATTTGGAGGAATCAGGACACTCCATTGTACCCCAAAAAAATGTACAGTACTATCCTCTTAACGACACAAGTAAAGTTTACTATAGGCAGAGTAGTGGAGAATCACAGACTGAATAATTATACAATACAGTAGTTGCCGTCTCGTCAGATAATACACAGAAAATCACGAATATAAATGACTAAGGAATACTTACCCTACGTATGTATACCTATTCGTAGAAGGTTTACAATACTGTACATGAGTAAATTGTAGTGTACTGATTGTAATATATGTGGTATTGAATTCATAGTAAGTGTATTGTTGTTGATTATGATGTGATATTGTGTGTTGATTGTTATGTGTGTGTTGATTGTTATGTGTCTGTTGATTGTGAAGTGGTACTTTCTGTTGATTGTGATGTGGTACTTTCTGTTGATTGTGATGTGGTACTTTCTGTTGATTGTGATGTGTCTGTTGATTGTGATGTGGTACTTTCTGTTGATTGTGATGTGTCTGTTGATTGTGATGTGGTACTTTCTGTTGATTGTGAAGTGTCTGTTGATTGTGATGTGGTACTTTCTGTTGATTGTGAAGTGTCTGTTGATTGTGATGTGGTACTTTCTGTTGATTGTGATGTGGTACTTTCTGTTGATTGTGATGTGGTACTTTCTGTTGATTGTGATGTGGTACTTTCTGTTGATTGTGAAGTGTCTGTTGATTGTGATGTGGTACTTTCTGTTGATTGTGAAGTGTCTGTTGATTGTGATGTGGTACTTTCTGTTGATTGTGATGTGATACTTTCTGTTGATTGTGATGTGGTACTTTCTGTTGATTGTGATGTGGTACTTTCTGTTGATTGTGAAGTGGTACTTTCTGTTGATTGTGATGTGGTACTTTCTGTTGATTGTGGTGTGGTACTTTCTGTTGATTGTGAAGTGTCTGTTGATTGTGAAGTGGTACTTTCTGTTGATTGTGAAGTGTCTGTTGATTGTGGTGTGGTACTTTCTGTTGATTGTGGTGTGGTACTTTCTGTTGATTGTGATGTGGTACTTTCTGTTGATTGTGATGTGTCTGTTGATTGTGAAGTGGTACTTTCTGTTGATTGTGATGTGGTACTTTCTGTTGATTGTGATGTGGTACTTTCTGTTGATTGTGATGTGGTACTTTCTGTTGATTGTGAAGTGGTACTTTCTGTTGATTGTGGTGTGGTACTTTCTGTTGATTGTGATGTGTCTGTTGATTGTGATGTGGTACTTTCTGTTGATTGTGATGTGGTACTTTCTGTTGATTGTGGTGTGGTACTGTCTGTTGATTGTGGTGTGGTACTTTTTGTTGATTGTGATGTGTCTGTTGATTGTGAAGTGGTACTTTCTGTTGATTGTGATGTGGTACTTTCTGTTGATTGTGAAGTGGTACTTTCTGTTGATTGTGATGTGTCTGTTGATTGTGGTGTGGTACTTTCTGTTGATTGTGATGTGGTACTTTCTATTGATTGTGAAGTGGTACTTTCTGTTGATTGTGATGTGGTACTTTCTGTTGATTGTGATGTGGTACTTTCTGTTGATTGTGATGTGGTACTTTCTGTTGATTGTGTTGTGGTACTTTCTGTTGATTGTGATGTGTCTGTTGACTGTGGTGTGGTACTTTCTGTTGATTGTGGTGTGGTACTTTCTGTTGATTGTGATGTGGTACTTTCTGTTGATTGTGATGTGGTACTTTCTGTTGATTGTGAAGTGGTACTTTCTGTTGATTGTGAAGTGGTACTTTCTGTTGATTGTGATGTGGTACTTTCTGTTGATTGTGAAGTGGTACTTTCTGTTGATTGTGATGTGGTACTTTCTGTTGATTGTGATGTGGTACTTTCTGTTGATTGTGAAGTGGTACTTTCTGTTGATTGTGAAGTGGTACTTTCTGTTGATTGTGATGTGGTACTTTCTGTTGATTGTGATGTGGTACTTTCTGTTGATTGTGATGTGGTACTTTCTGTTGATTGTGATGTGTCTGTTGATTGTGGTGTGGTACTTTCTGTTGATTGTGATGTGGTACTTTCTGTTGATTGTGGTGTGGTACTTTCTGTTGATTGTGATGTGGTACTTTCTGTTGATTGTGGTGTGGTACTTTCTGTTGGTTGTGATGTGGTACTTTCTGTTGATTGTGGTGTGGTACTTTCTGTTGATTGTGAAGTGGTACTTTCTGTTGATTGTGGTGTGGTACTTTCTGTTGATTGTGATGTGGTACTTTCTGTTGATTGTGGTGTGGTACTTTCTGTTGATTGTGGTGTGGTACTTTCTGTTGATTGTGATGTGGTACTTTCTGTTGATTGTGTTGTGGTACTTTCTGTTGATTGTGGTGTGGTACTTTCTGTTGATTGTGGTGTGGTACTTCCTGTTGATTGTGGTGTGGTACTTTCTGTTAATTGTGAAGTGGTACTTTCTGTTGATTGTGATGTGGTACTTTCTGTTGATTGTGGTGTGTCTGTTGATTGTGAAGTGGTACTTTCTGTTGATTGTGATGTGGTACTTTCTGTTGATTGTGGTGTGTCTGTTGATTGTGATGTGGTACTTTCTGTTGATTGTGATGTGGTACTTTCAGTTGATTGTGATGTGTCTTTTGATTGTGAAGTGGTACTTTCTGTTGATTGTGATGTGTCTGTTGATTGTGGTGTGGTACTTTCTGTTGATTGTGATGTGGTACTTTCTGTTGATTGTGATGTGGTACTTTCTGTTGATTGTGATGTGGTACTTTCTGTTGATTGTGATGTGGTACTTTCTGTTGATTGTGATGTGGTACTTTCTGTTGATTGTGATGTGGTACTTTCTGTTGATTGTGGTGTGGTACTTTCAGTTGATTGTGATGTGGTACTTTCTGTTGATTGTGATGTGGTACTTTCTGTTAATTGTGGTGTGGTACTTTCAGTTGATTGTGATGTGGTACTTTCTGTTGATTGTGATGTGGTACTTTCTGTTGATTGTGGTGTGGTACTTTCAGTTGATTGTGATGTGGTACTTTCTGTTGATTGTGATGTGTCTGTTGATTGTGGTGTGGTACTTTCTGTTGATTGTGATGTGGTACTTTCTGTTGATTGTGAAGTCGTACTTTCAGTTGATTGTGATGTGTCTGTTGATTGTGATGTGGTACTTTCTGTTGATTGTGATGTGGTACTTTCTATTGATTGTGAAGTGGTACTTTCTGTTGATTGTGTTGTGTCTGTTGATTGTGGTGTGGTACTTTCTGTTGATTGTGATGTGGTACTTTCTGTTGATTGTGATGTGGTACTTTCTGTTGATTGTGATGTGGTACTTTCTGTTGATTGTGACGTGGTACTTTCTGTTGATTGTGGTGTGGTACTTTCTGTTGATTGTGATGTGGTACTTTCTGTTGATTGTGGTGTGGTACTTTCTGTTGATTGTGATGTGTCTGTTGACTGTGGTGTGGTACTTTCTGTTGATTGTGAAGTGGTACTTTCTGTTGATTGTGGTGTGGTACTTTCTGTTGATTGTGATGTGTCTGTTGATTGTGGTGTGGTACTTTCTGTTGATTGTGATGTGGTACTTTCTGTTGATTGTGACGTGGTACTTTCTGTTGATTGTGGTGTGGTACTTTCTGTTGATTGTGATGTGTCTGTTGATTGTGGTGTGGTACTTTCTGTTGATTGTGATGTGGTACTTTCTGTTGATTGTGACATGGTACTTTCTGTTGATTGTGGTGTGGTACTTTCTGTTGATTGTGATGTGGTACTGTCTGTTGATAGTGATGTGTCTGTTGATTGTGATGTAGTACTTTCTGTTGATTGTGATGTGGTACTTTCTGTTGTTAGTGATGTGATACTTTCTGTTGATTGTGATGTACTTTCTGTTGACTGTGTTGTGGTACTTTCTGATGATTGTGTTGTGGTACTTTCTGTTGATTGTGATGTGGTACTTTCTGTTGTTTGTGATGTGATACTTTCTGTTGATTGTGATGTACTTTCTGTTGACTGTGTTGTGGTACTTTCTGATGATTGTGTTGTGGTACTTTCTGATGATTGTGTTGTGGTACTTTCTGTTGATTGTGATGTGGTACTTTCTGTTGATGGTAACGTAGTGGTTATGGGGTTTGTATTGGTTGATGACTCTGTTTTTGGTGGAAGTAATGTTTGTTCTTGTACAAATGATCCCTCAATTTCAACGATTGGACAAAAAGGTAAGAACGTTATCACTATTGGTGGTGGTGGAGGTGTTGTTGTTGAAATGTCCTGTGTGTCTTCCTCCATGTCCTGTTTAGAAGTAGTGTTGTTTAATTCTTCTCTTCTCTTAATAGGACAGATTGGGAAGATTGTGAATAGTAGTGGAGGCAACTTTGTGGTGAACATATCGTCATTTCTGTCCCTCTCTTCTCTCTGCTCGGACCTACTGGGAAATGCAGATACTTCGCCTAATCTAGAACCTCTCTTCCATCTCTCTTGGTCTTCATCTGACAAATGAAAGTTTAATGAATGATTCCCAGCTGTTGTGAACGGTTTGTTTTGATTCTTATATTTAGGTAATATATTTTGCCTTGTGTGTTGATGATTCTTCCTGCCAGAACTTACTATGGGTGACTGTTGAACTGTATATAAGTGTTTTTTGTTTTGGGGAGATGATAACTTTTGTTTTCCTGAAGCGATGTTGGGAAGGGAAGGCGATAAAGACTGATCAGGACCTGGTAAACTTGTCGACCCCTGCAAAGTTACAGAGCCCTGGAGGTTAGAATGTTTCCTGCTCTCTATAGACGTAAGATTACTCCCTGCCCTGCTTTGATTTGTGGACCAAGACTTGTGATTATAGTTTTCTCTTTCACTTTGAGTACGGGGGGACTTAAATTTGTCTGAGTGGGGATACCGATACTGAACTTTTACATGCCTTTTCCTGGTTGGCTGTTGTTGTGAAGAGAAATAAGATGTGTTATATCTTACTTTACCATGTTGAGCTAAACTGAAATTTCTCGAGGGAGAATTTGACTTGGAAACTTGAGGCTTGGTAATCACGCGTCTCTCTTTGGTTGATGGATGAGGTGGGAGTTGTTTGGGTGGAGGAATGTTTGTTGGACTTCTGGGTTGTGTCTGATGTTGTACGGGTCCTGACAGGGATGGCAGGTGTATGAATATGTTTCCTAGGTGTTCAAAAGATACCTGCCTTGGAGATCTCGGGTCGTGATGTAAATGTCCGAAGGTGTTATATATCGGTTTTTGTCTTTGCTTAAGATTGTGTGAGTGGAATACTGGTGGTGGTAGAACCTTCCATTTTTTGTGAGACACTGCTGATGGTAGATGTAAGGAGCGTTGTATTGGTGGGTGTGGCATGATGTATGGGCCATGTGGTATTACAACAAACGGATATTGCCCTGGTAGATTCACGGGAAATAGAAACGCCTGAGGATTCTGTCTTGGTGGTGGTATTTGTCGGTAGGAGGTGCCCTGGTGTGTCACTGGCCAGCCTTGCCTCGGCCATCTGACCCCTTTGGTTTTCCTCTGAAGTGCTCTGTTGTCGACGGTGTGTTGGGAGAGGAACATTGTAATCGTCACCACAACCACAGCTGCCACCTTCAGTTGCTGTAGTAGGAGGAAAGATATTAGTTATAGTATTTTGTTATTTAAATTGTCAGCTGGTATTCATTAACAAACTGAAGTGAACTAATTCGGATGAGGAGAGATTTAACGACTGTCTACATCTCTTGGAAGAAAATCACCACCGAATTATACAACACCAATCCTTCCATCATCATACAATTCTTAAGTCCAGGCAGTTCGTATAAGTTAACCCTTACAGGTATGAATAAAAACAAATGGAAAGGAAAACCCACTTAATTAAGGTCCGAAATTTTACAGAGTAGTACAACTTGCAGGAACCTCTATTTCACACTGATGATATAGTAAGAGAAGGTACAGCCACACTCAAATAACCACCATCATTTTCCTTCCATCGTACAAATAAATCAGAATCATATCAAAATATTATCATACAACACCTTACGTCAACTCAACCCCCTCAAATATTATTATGAGGTGCTGCAAAATCATACTCGTGTTGTTCTTTATGACCGAGATATTTACTAAGATGGAAGGAAAGTGGCCGTACATACTGCCCCCTCTATTATTTCTCATGTGGTTACCTTGCATAATTTATCCTATATATTTGTGCTCTCAGTAAGTGTCAGAAGCTGTGTGTATTAACTATGATGCAGAGGGAAACCATTAACAAAAAAAAAAAGGAACTCTTCTCCATTAATTGTGATGTAATTTCTTTTCATCACATAATTATTTCACTATGTTGTGTAAAGGGAAACTTACCATGATGGCAGAAGAGGCGTGCTGATGTCTTGGTTGTGTGAGTTAGTTATGTGAGCCACGTACACCTGGAGAAGGTTCCCATCACACTACCTCAACAAGATACTCCACAGATTATCTAGGCACCTCTAACCTTGGGCTTCATTTCACGGTCAAACACTCTCGATCGGTAAACACCCCAGCGGAGAAAAAAATAAAAAAATAGAC
>JAWZYT010007017.1:0-20000 GCA_034508575.1 Petrolisthes manimaculis | reverse complement strand
CCCACCCAATTACTCCATGATGAGCAACCAGGCAGGCAGGCAGGCAGGAAGGCAGGCAGACAGGCAGGCAAAGAGAGAGGGGAGAGGCTGACAGGGGGAGAGAAGAAGAGAGAGAGAGAGAAAGAGATGGATGGAGGGGGAGTATTACAGACAGGGAGGCAAACATTGAGGGTGAGAGAGAGAGAGAGAGAGAGAGAGAGAGAGAGAGAGAGAGAGAGAGAGAGAGAGAGAGAGAGAGAGAGAGAGAGAGAGAGAGAGAGAGAGACTAAATGAAATGAAGAATCAATATAGATGGATATGAATATGAAAAGGGAATGAAGTGACATAAAAGATATAAAAAGAATTGAGGTGAAATAAAAGAGATAAGGAAACAGAAGATGAAAGAAGGAACTCGAGAAATGAAAGAAATTTATATTTAAAAAAACTTAATGTACGGAAACGGACGTGAAGGAAGGAAGGAAGGAAGAGAGGTAGGGAGAGGGAAATAGGGAGAGAACGGGGGTAACTAGAGAAATGTGAGTGAAGGAAGGAGAGGAGGGAAACTGAGTGGAAGGAGGTAACGAAGGAGGGAAGGAAACGAGGTGGAAAGAGGAGGGAAAGGGAGGTAAGTTGAGAAGGAAGAACAATAATAGAGAAAGAGAGAGAGAGGGGGGGGGGGGAGAGAGCGGCATTGGTGGGTAGGTAAATTGTCAGGCGGGGAGGTTAACATATAGAAAATTGAGAGAGAGAGAGAGAGAGAGAGAGAGAGAGAGAGAGAGAGAGAGAGAGAGAGAGAGAGAGAGAGAGAGAGAGAGAGAGAACATCACGTTGTTTGGTATGGCACAGTTCCTTGTCAATATCTCTTAAAGCTGGCTCTCAGAAGGGGCTTAGGGGGACAGATCTGAGAAAAGAGAGAGAGAGAGAGAGAGAGAGAGAGAGAGAGAGAGAGAGAGAGAGAGAGAGAGAGAGAGAGAGAGAGAGAGAGAGAGAGAGGGAGAGGGAGAGGGAGATGCGATAGAGAAAATAAGAAAGAAACTAGAGAAAATAAAGTGACAATTGGACATAACAGAAGATAAAAATAAAATCCAAGAAAGGTATGTTAGGATATAATAATTTAACCACATCCAAACTGAAGCAATCCTTGTAGGTCCCAATGAACAGAAGATGAAAGAATAAGGATTAGGATGGAAGGAAAGAGAGGATGATTGGGGAGCAGGTCTGGTGGTTGGGTGGCAAGAGGAGATGAGAGGGAATTACAGATGAGTGGATGGTGAGAGGGAACAGAGAGTGGTGGGGGGGGATGGAGGAAAAGGAAAAGAGTGGTGGAGGGAGGAGGGGTGGGGGATGAAGGAAAGAGGAAGGGCAGAAGCAGATGGAGAGAGAAAAACTATTGATAGAAAGTGTGTAAGATATTGTACAGTAGGCAGTAATATTTCGTATCCATCACATGTACTTAATAATTAATATTACTTGTATTCTGAACCAGTTTTGACTCTTAACAACATACGTAATTTACTAAATGAAAACTATATCTGTCATCTCTGTATTAAAGCTAGTACATACACAGGTGGAAATGAAGCGAACTTGTGCTGCCGACTGTACGTAGAGAGAGAGAGAGAGAGAGACTGTAAGGCTTCTCATAATTGTCAGTTGTATTTCTGTAGTGTTATATTAGGTTAGTGGCATAGCTTGGTAGAGTGCACATTTTTGTTTACGTTTTAATATACTCCAATTCCCTTCTAAGTAATTATTACTTTAAGTAAATACAGGTTTCACGTTGTATATCAAGTTTTAATACACATTTGGATAACTCAAACCAATTGCTGTGTATAATGTTCTCACGTTCTCATAATATGATGTTGTTGTTGTTTTGAATAGTTAGTAGATACTTGAAGTATATTTGAAGATGGTACTAACCTATTTATTGGAAAGTTTCCCACCTAACGAACAGGGAAGCTTTCAAACGTTAATCCCAGTGTGGATTATTATTATTATTATTTTTATTGCCCGCGACTGCACATTCCATACTGTAGGTAATATTCTGGGTAAGTATAAGTATATTGAAGGGACTTGTTTCGTCGCATAGTTAGAAGGAATCAGAAGCCTCCAATTATCACACACGACCACATACAGGGTCCTTATATGAGAAAGTCTATAGGGATGGGATGTGTCAGAAGATATGAAAAGTTGGATAATGACTAGATAGCATTGTGTGTGTGTGTGTGTGTGTGTGTGTGTGTGTGTGTGTGTGTGTGTGTGTGTGTGTGTGTGTGTGTGTGTGTGTGTGTGTGTGTGTGTGTGATTTTCCCCTCGTCTCCAGCAGCCCGAGTACAGTTGCTGACACATGAAACACACACACACTTCAAAACAGGGACCCCTTATCATGCATAGAAGAGGACCCGTCGCCTCTACACACAACTTCACACACACACACACACACACACACACACACACACACACACACACACACACACACACACACACACACACACACACTCACAAAAAAAAAAAAAAAAAAAAAAAAAAAAAAAACTCTTCACCCTAACTCTATATATTATAATTATGCTCAGTAAGGGGGCCCCCCGTTTCTAGTGCGTCTGTTTGATATGTGTTCAACTGTATGTACCTGTGAACGTTTCGACGAGTATAATGTTTGTCTTCCCCGCCCAAAGTTTGTGTTGAAAAAATCCCGTGTGTTTGTGAGGCGTTGTGGGAAATTTACACACCCTGGGATATTCACTTCGAGTTTCGTTTGGTGTGTGTGTGTGTGTGTGTGTGTGTGTGAGAGAGAGAGAGAGAGAGAGAGAGAGAGAGAGAGAGAGAGAGAGAGAGAGAGAGAGAGAGAGAGAGAGAGAGAGAGAGAGAGAGCCGGTGAAGATAGGAGTGAGGGGAGGAGAGGGGAGGAGGGAATGAAGATAGATATATGTGTGTGTTGTTGAGAGAAATATGTTTGTGAGGAAGCTGCATGTATGTGAGATGGCAGACAAGCAAGCAAACTGGGAACAGGAAGGCAGGCAGGTAGGTAGGTAGGAAGGTAGGTTGGTAGGTAGGCAGGCAGATACGTAGGTAGGTAGGTAGGTTAGTAGGTAGGCAGGAAGGAAGGAAGGGACGGAGGCAGGCAGGCAGGCAGGTAGAATTGTGAAAGGTGTAATTAGCGAGGTACGTGTTGGAGCAGGAGGATGATTAACACACACACACACACACACACACACACACACACACACACACACACGCAGGAAGGCAGGTAGGGAGGCAGGGAAACGTCAAGGAGACAAGGAAGTGAAAAGAATGATAAGGAAATAGAAAGGAGAAAGGATGATGAGGAAGCAGAGACATACAGATAGAAAGGAATAGGGTAAAACGGGAAGGAGACAAGGAAGAGAAAGGATGATAAGTAAGTAGAAAGGAATACAAAAATGCATAAAGAGAAAGGCAGGAAAATAAAATATAGATGGAAAAAGACAGGTTGGTGTATAGATATGAAAACTGGAAGGGAGAAGACGAGATGAAAAGGAAGGAAGGAAGCAAGGGAAGATAGTAATGAGGAGACAGAAAGAGAATATAGAATGAGGGAGATAGAAAGGGAGACAGGGATGGAATAATAAAAGTGTACTTGACATGTTACAGCAGAACTTATTAAACGTCAAGTAAAATATCCAAACTTAATCTATATTTCACTCACAATCTCTTATTAATAAAATGTTGACTTGCATCCACCAAAATTTATAAATAATAATAACTTCTTGGTCTTATAATGGTCAATCATTCTATGAAGTTTGATCCGTTCATAGCTTGTTTACTTTTTTTGTTTACTATCCAGTGAAGCGATAAACTTGAGTGAAAACATAACTTTGCATCGAAGGTAATAAACAGAAACGTAAATAAAGAGAAAGGGAAGGGAAGAAAGGAAGGGAAATAGGTAAATAGATAGATAGAGAGGCAGTTAGGTAGGCAAGCAAGTAGGCAGACAGACAGACATACAGGCAGACAGGTAAGCAAGCAGACAGACAGACATACAGGCAGACAGGCAAGCAAGTAGGCAGACAGACATACAGGCAGACAGTGGCCGAGGGTCCTGTGTTCAGTCGGATGAATAATTCACTGTTGATCCCTGCCCGTGTCCCCACTCACTGCCCTCTCGGCCCACTCACAGCCCTCTCAACTCCACTCGCTGTTAAACTAGCCTTCTCCCCTGTCATCTCATCTCACTCACAGTCGTCACAACCCACTCACCGCCCTCTCACTGTCCTCTCATTTCACTCACAGCCCTCTCAGCTTCTCACAATACATTCAAGCTCTCTCATTCTTCTTACAACCCTCTTTTATCCCTCACATAATCCTCCCTACCTCTTCCCTCTCTCTCTTCCTCATTCTTTCGTTCCTTTCCTTTCTCTCTCATCTCTCCCTTCCTATCTTCACTCTTCGCCACCTCTCATCTCTCCTTTCTCCTCTCCCCTCTCTTTTCTTCTCTTCCCTCTCTTCTCTCCCCTCTCCTCTCCATGGGCTCAGGAAATATTTCATTCATACATGCATGGGTGAGCCAGCCTTTCATTCACTACTTCACTCAATCATTCATTCATTCACTTATTGAACCACACACACACACACACACACACACACACACACGATATTGGTTCGTTCAATGTGGTACCAAAGTTATTCTCTCTCTCTCTCTCTCCTCTCTCTCTCTCTCTCTCTCTCTCTCTCTCTCTCTCTCTCTCTCTCTCTCTCTCTCTCTCTCTGTCCAACTAGTAATCTATATATCAATACTACATAATAATGTCTTGTATACATGTACAGTCGCTCACATAAGTTTCAATACACATAACTCAGACAAATTATTGCTGACAAATGTTTTCACGTCTCGAATCCTCCAAAGTATGCCAGAAAACAGAACTAGAGGAACAAAAATAATAGTGTTCTGTTACCTGGAATAGTTTGGAGGAATCAGTTGCTCCAGATTTGTCAACACTGCATGTACACTTCCCCCTTAACCTACCAATTGGAAAGTTTACCACCAAACTAACTGAGGGAAACTGTTAAATACTTACACGAGTCACACCCAATGTGGATGTATGTTATTGTCTGTGTCTGTCTGTATATGTCTGTCTGTGATGTATGTGTCTGTCTGTGCTGTATGTGTCTGTCTGTCTGTGCTGTACCTGTCTGTATACTGTATCTGTCTGTCTGTATACTGTATCTGTCTGTCTGTTGTATCTGTCTGTCAATATACTTCTCTTTATCAGTGTACAGAAGCCTAGAAGTACAGTAAATATTTACCGTATGGATATCAGACGTGTATTGTGTTTCATATATTTATCAATCTCTTAATCTGTTTGTGTTTGCCCGTATGTATGTGTGTGTGTGTGTGTGTGTGTGTGTGTGTGTGTGTGTGTGTGTGTGTGTGTGTGTGTGTGTGTGTGTGTGTGTGTGTGTGTGTGTTCAGAACAGCTTGCTTATATATATCCAGTATAAATATATATAAACATATGTGTTTGTGTGTGTTCAGGAGAGCTTGCTTCAATGTGTGTGTGTGTGTGTGTGTGTGTCCTGAGGGGATGAGATCAGGGCAGTAGTGTTTGTGTGCGTGCTTGCAGGAATGTGTGTGTGTGTGTGTGTGTGTGTGAACCGCCCCGAGGAATGGAACAATGCACCACGGAGGCATCAAAGAGGGAGTGAGGAGTGGAGTGGAGTGGGAGTGGGATTGGGAGAGGGAGTGGGAAGGAGTGGAGAGATTTAGTGAGAGAGAGAGAGAGAGAGAGAGGGAGGAAGGAATGGAAGGACTGAGTGTGGGTATGAGAGAGAGAAGGAGAGAGGATCAGTGTGTATATGTGAGAGGAGTGAAGAAATGGAGTGTGTGTGTGTGTGTGTTAGAGGAAATGTGTGTGTGTGTACTTTTGCTATAGGGAATGTATGTGAGTGTGTGTGTGTGTGTGTACTTTAGACAGAAGGAATGTGTGTGTGTGTGTGTGTATGTGTGTCTAGGAATTTGCGTGCATGTGCTTCGATGCTGCATAAACATTAAACTTGTTTGTTATGCCCTGTAACGAACACACACATAATGGGCCGAGTTTATTACAACGCCTCGCCTCACCGCTCTATTCATTAACAACAACAACAACAACAACCCGCTTAGTTTAATTCAATATCGATTCCAGTTCATTATTATGTGGTTGGTTGGTTGGTTAGTTAGTTGGTTAGTTAGTTGGTTGGTTGGTTGGTTGGTTAGTTGGTTGGTTGGTTGGTTGGTTGGTTGGTTGGTTGGTTAGTTGGTTGGTTGGTTGGTTGGTTGGTTGGTTATTGAGTGGTTCGTAGTGGTAGTGGTGGTATAAGTAGTGGTAGTGGATGTTCAAGTTAGTGGTAGAGTGGTTGGTTGGTAAATGCTAGTGGTAGGTAGTGTATGTAATGGTATGATAGTGTCGTTGGTAGTGGTAGTGGTTGTAATGGTAGTATGTGTAGTTTATTAGTGTTATTTAATGCAGATATTGGTAGTTATGGTAATTAGGTTATAAATAGTGGTAGTTACCGAGTTAATTATGGTAAATGGTGGTAGTAGTGGTTGCGTGTTGGGCCTATAATGTTTGTTGTGGTGGTGGTGGTGGTAGTGATCGTTATGATATTGACTAAAGCGACGCGAAAATTATGGAATAGCTGCTGGTAGTGGTGGTGGTAATGGTGTTAGTGTTGGTAGTGGTGGTGGTAATGGTGATTGTGTTGGTTGTGGTGGTGGTAATGGTGTTAGTGTTGGTAGTGGTGATGGTAATGGTGATTGTGGTGGTTGTGGTGGTGGTAATGGTGTTAGTGTTGGTAGTGGTGATGGTAATGGTGATTGTGGTGGTTGTGGTGGTGGTAATGGTGTTAGTGTTGCTGGTAGTGATGGTGGTGATGGTAGGAGTAGAGGGGGTGGGGATGACAACACTGTGCTTGGCGTGGTGGCAGTGGTGATGGTGGTAGAGGGGGTTGAGGGGGGGGATGACAACAAAGTACTCTGGTGTTGGTGGCAAATGTTGGTTGGAAAACTCAGAGTGTATACAGGTCACGCTAGCAAAGTGTATACAGGTCACGCTAGCAAAGAAAGGGAAGGAAGGAAGGAAGGGAGGGAGAGAATGGAGGGAAGGGAGAGAGAGAATGGAGGGAAGGGAAGGAATGAAGAAAAGGAGAGAATGGAGGGGAGGGAAGGGAATGAAGGAAGGGAGAGAGAGATTGGAGGGAAGGGAAGGAATGAAGAGAGAGAGAGAATGGAGGGAAGGGAAGGAAGGAAGGGAGAGAGAGAATGGAGGAAGGGAAGGAATGAAGAGAAAGAGAGAATGGAGGGAAGGAATGAAGGAAGAGAGATAATGGAGGGAAGGGAAGGAAGGAAGGGAGAGAGAGAATGGAGGGAAGGGAAGGAAGGAAGGGAGAGAAAGAGAATCGGAGGGAAGGAAAGGAAAGGAAGGATGACAGAGACAAACAGACAGGCAGGGAATATGAAGGAAGAAAGAAAGAAAAGGAAGGGAAGGAAGGAAAAATGAATGCGGGCTGACAGGCAAGTCGGAAAAGGGAAGGAAAGGAGAGAAAAGAGGGAAGGGAAGGAAAGATGGATGGCAGGCAGACAGGCAGACAGGCAGGCAGCCAAAAGGGAAAGCGGATGAGTATATCAAGAGAGAGAGAGAGAGAGAGAGAGAGAGAGAGAGAGAGAGAGAATAGGATGAGAGAGGGTATGGAATTTTACGTGAGTGAGAATGGAGGAGGAGGAACCCCATGGAGAAAATAATATAGAGAGAGTGGAGGTATTGTTCAGCAAGGAGAGAGAGAGAGAGAGAGAGAGAGAGAGAGAGAGAGAGAGAGAGAGATAATATAATGGAGAAATGTAGGGAAGAATATATTATGGCAGAAATAACATGAAAGTGGACGAGGAGAAGAAGGAAAGAAAGAAGAAATAAATGTTTACACACAAGGAGTACAGTCGCGGTGTAAAGTTGTGTAGCCTCTATAGACCTCTGCCTGGTAAGATGGTAAACAATGAACAACACTAAAAAAATAAAATAAAAAGTTGTCGTGAATGAGATGTGGCTATTTTTTCATTATTATATTCAAATTAAAATTATCAGAAGAGTAACACCCACATTTTCATTCACAACTTAATTAAGGAGAAAGTACAGTGTTGGCTATTCTGGAGCAACTGATTCCTCCAAACTATTCCAAGCAACAGGACGCCTTATTTTTGTCCATCTGGTCCTGTTTCCTGGCATATTTTGGAGGAATCAAGGCACTCCAATGTACCAAAAGTATACTCTCCCCTTAAACAGCATTCTTCTCTAGAGTCCACATCAGACCAGACATGTATATAGGCGTGTGATACAACTTTATACCACAACTGTACAGGGTATGAAGCAGGCAGTCGTTTGGTGGCGCCAGTCAGTCGTGAGAGGGAGAGGGAGAGGAGAGAGGGAAGGGAAGGGAAGGGAGGGGAGTACTGACGTTTGATATGAGAACTATACTCCCACTACTAACTCCCTCCCACTACTAACACTGCCAACCTACTTTTATTTCTACGATTCTTGCTACTACTACTATCACTACCAACTTACTTCCACTACTATTGCTACTATTTCAACCAATCGTGCTACTACTACTATCTCTACCAGTAGTAGCACTGGTACTACTACTACTGCTATCACTACCAAATTACAGTCACCACTACAACCATTTCAACTACTACCACTACCCACTACTGTTACCATTGCCAACCACACTACCACGACTACCATTACCATCAATACTCTACAACTACCTCTGTGACCCACACTATAGGAGAGAGAGAGAGAGAGAGAGAGAGAAGTGAAATAAGGGGACTAAAGAGAGGGGCAGGATGACATCATGACACACACACACACACTCTCTCTCTCTCTCTCTCTCTCTCTCTCTCTCTCTCTCTCTCTCTCTCGACCTTGACCTCTTTAATGTGATCTTCAGTACAATAAACATTATAATACTGCATTACCCTTTAAGGACATTAGTGTTAAAATAACCTTAAAAGAAGACAAAATAAGCAGAAAAAAAGAGTAGATTGTCGAAATAAACAAATACAAATTATTATTATCACGACCATAATCATTAATATTTCTCGAATAATGTGGGTTTTCATGTTAATAGTTAGGTCTGTTGGTGTTAGTGTAAGAATAATATATATAATTATAATGTAAGATGTTATTTATAAGTTACTGAATAATACATCCATGTTTATTTAATACACACTACTACTCACCACATCTATACTATTCTCCCTCACCATACTATTCTCCCCCACCATACTATTCACCCCCCACCATACTATTCTCCCCCACCATACTATCTCCCCCACCATACTATTCTCCCCCACCATACTATTCTCCCCCACCATACTATTCACCCCCCACCATACTATTCTCCACTACCATTCCTCATCACTCATTACCTCCATCCACTCACCATTCTTCTCCACCATACCATCCTCCACTCACCATTCCTCACCACCACTCACCATCTAATAACCATCACAATTTCTTTCTATCTATCCTCCTTCACTAACCATAACAAAAACTAACCACAATCTTTTTCTCTTGTCTCTTCCGTGTAGGTGAGTACCGCCGTGTCGACAAGACCCAGTATTGCTACCACTACTCGTCCGACGAAGAGAGCGACGAGGAACCAACACAGGGTAAGCTCTCACTGACAAAAAAAAAAAAAAAAAAGTAATAATAATAACAAAAAAAGTATATATGATCTTAAAATCCTGAGCTACCACCATCCTTCAGCCAACCATCCAACCAACCAACCAACCAACCATAATCCCAGCTAACTAACTATATAATGTTATGCTGTATTTTATTAACCAGCTATTTTTTACGAATATAATTATTATTTTCTAGCCTGTTTGCTGCCAGTATAATATATATTATCATTTTAATCTTTGTTTTGTTTATATTTTTATTTTTCGTTTTGTTTTCTGATCGGTATTGCTACTTTGCTAAATGACCCCCTCCCTATTCCTATATTTTACAGTCAGTCAGTCGTGGTGTTAAATTGTGTCTGTCTGTCTGTCTGTCTGTCTGTTTTATCCTCTCTGTTATTATGATGTTGATGATGATGATAAATTTTGAGAATAATGTTTGTTTTGGTGAGTGAGTGAGTGAGTGAGGCGTAATTATTGACTTCTTCTGACTGTATATAAAAAAATAGCTGTTTGTTATTATTATTGTTTTTATTTAGTGTCTCTTATTATTTACAGTCAAACTGAAGAAAGAAACAGTCACGTCTCACTCACGGTACTATTATTATTATTATTATTATTATTATTATTCTCAGAGTTTATCATATATACATACATACATACATACATACCAGAGAGGCGACGGACAGACGGAACGTAAGGGGTTAATACACTTTTGGTACATTGGAGTGCCTTGATTCCTCCAAAGTATACCAGAAAACAGGAACGGATTAACAGAAAGAATGGTGATCTGTTGCTGGGAATAGTTAGGAGGAATCAATTGCTCCAGATTTACCAACACTGTACTTCCCCCTAAAAAAAAAAAAAAAAAAAAAAAAAAAAAAAAAAAAAAAAAAAAAAAAAAACATACGACTTACTGTACTTTTAAATATTCTATCCTGACTTACCGCTGTCCTCCAATCCCCAGCAGCTACTACCGTTCTTCAACCCCCAGCTTGCTACCCATTTTAATAACTAATATTTTTAAGCCTTATGCTAATGTTTGAAAACTTTTTTGATATTGCTAGCCTAATTACCAAGCGACCTTCCACTAATGAGCTACCACCAACCCTCAACCTAGATACCACCATCCCCCAACCTCCGACCCAGCTACCACCATCCCCCAACCCAGGTACCTCCAACACCCAACCCAGATACCACCATCCCCCAACTCCCAACCCAGCTACCATCAACCCCAAACCCAGCTACCACCATCCTCCAACCTCCGACTCAGATACCACCATCCCCAACCCAGGTACCTCCAACACCCAACCCAAATACCACCATCCCCCAACTCCCAACCCAGCTACCATCAACCCCAAACCCAGCTACCACCATCCTCCAACCCCCAACCCAGCTACCACCATCCCCCAACTCCCAACCCAGCTACCAGCAACCCCAACCCATCTACCACCAATCCCCAACCCAGCAACCCCAACCCATCTACCCCCATCCTCCAACTAAGCTACCACCAACCCCAATCCAGCTTCCAGTATTGCCAGCATGTTTTACCAATGTTACCAAGTCAGATGTACAGTATATGTTATGTTATTTAAACCGGTTGATCCCCTTCCCTTATATTCCCTTCCCTTCCCTTCCCTTGTATTCACTTGTATTCCCTCCCCTTCCCTTCCCTTCCTTCCCTTCCCTCCCCTTCCCTACCCTTCCCTTCCCTTCCCTTCCCTTCCCTTCCCTTCCCTTGTATTCACTTGTATTCCCTTCCCTTCCCTACCTTTCCTTACCCTACATTTCACTTCTCTACCTTACCCTTCCCTACCAATGTTATTACTGAACTGAAGACCACACACTTATATTGCCTACCATCACCCCACTACCACACACACACACACACACACACCTCCCCTCTTCCCCTCCCTCGCTACCAACATTACCAACACTCTACCAACATTCCCAACACTGACAACTACCAACATTACCGTGTATATGCAGATAAAAATCGGTATGGTTGGAGTTATAATTAGCTTGTGTAGTTAGTGTGTGTGTGTTTGTGTGTGTGTGTGTGTGTGTGTGTGTGTGTGGGCGTGTTTTGGAGCTGTGTGAGTGTGTGTGTGTTTTGGAAAATAGTGGAATCTCTACTTATCACTACTACTACTGTCACTACTATTACTACTATCATTACTATTACTACTACTTCTACTACTATGACTACTGCTACTATTACTACTGCTACTGCTACTAATATCACTACTACTGTTTCTACTACTTTTACGACTACTACTACTACTACTACTACTACCATTACTACTATTTTTATTACCACTACTGCTACTCATAACTGTACTACTACTGCTACTACCATTACTATTACAACACCCTGACCTTCTCTCTCTCTCTCTCTCTCTCTCTCTCTCTCTCTCTCTCTCTCTCTCTCTCTCTCTCTCTCTCTCTCTCCTCTCAAACCACTTGCCTCTCAATTTCTCTCTCTTGTCCCATTTCTCATTCTTCTTTCCTTCCTTCGTAGAGAGAGAGAGAGAGAGAGAGAGAGAGAGAGAGAGAGAGAGAGAGAGAGAGAGAGAGAGAGAGAGAGAGAGAAAGGAAATAGGGAAGGGTGGAAAGGCAATAGAGAGAGTAAATGAGAGAGGGAAGAAGAGAACAGCAACAGAGATAAAGGAATAAAGACAGTGGTATGTAGATTAAGGAAGAAGGAAATAGAAATCGAAGAAAGGAAGAAAAGAAGGAAATTTAAATCGAAGAAAGGAAGGAAAGGAAGGAAGAAGTAAAGAAGGAAATTTAAATCGATGGAAGAAAGGAAGGGAGGTAGGAAGGATGGTATTGAGGTAGGAAGGAAAGAAGGAAGGTAGGAAGAAAGGAAGGAAGGAAGGCAAACAAACAGAGAGAGAGAGAGAGAGAGAGAGATGTGATAGAGGCCCTTCCTATACTGTTATGAGCAGGGGTATGTATGTTTGTATGTATGTATGTATTGCCATTCACCCCACTACACTATACTACACTCAGTATGGATACCAGGCACACACCAACGAAACGAGAGAGGAGGGAGAAAGGGAGAAAGGGGAAGGGAAGTGAGAAAGGAAGGTAGGAAGGTAGGAAAGAGGAGGGAGATAGGGAGAAAGGTGAAGGAAAGTGGGAAAGGAAGGTAGGAGGAAAGAGGAGGGAGATAGGAAGAAAGGTGAAGGAAAGTGAGAAAGGAAGGTAGGAAGGAGGAGGGAGATAGGGAGAAATGTGAAGGAAAATGGGAAAGGAAGGTAGGAAGGAGGAAGAGGAGGGAGAATGGGGAAGGGAGAAAGGGAATAGGTAGGAGGAAATGGAAGAAGGGAGCAAGAAAAGAGGGGATAGGTACAAGGAAAGAGGATGAGAAAGGGGGAAGGGAAAAAGGGAGGAAAGAAGGTAAGGGGAAGGGAAGAAGGTAGGAGGAAGGATGAGAAAATGGAGAAGGAAGGAAATATGAATTGTAGTGGGTGAAAGAAATCGAATAAAGCGAGACAAAAAATGGGGAGGAATGGAAAGAGAGTGGAAAAACAGCAGAAGGGACAACGTAGGAGAGAGAGAGAGAGTTACATAGAGTTACATAGAATCACAGACCACAACAGACCTTACGGTCCACACGGGGTGATCTTCCACACGGGGTGATCTGATTAGAAGGTTACTGGTAGAGAATGAATTTCTCCCCAGTGATAGTCGTAGGTAAGGATAGCAAAGTAGAAGGCTCTCTCCCCACCCTCCAATCCCTCCGGCCTGAGCCGTACTGGAAATAAAGTCAGGAGTCAGAACCTTGTGGAGTTGGTAGAGAAAACTCCACAAGGAATTTTATAGGAAAGATAGAAAGTAGTTGAAATTTGGCTGTAATGGGCAAAAAATTATTCATTAGTAAACATCGAAAGTCGGGGATTAGATGCAAGGTGTTTATCAAGGCGACGTTTGAAGCTGTCTACTGTGTTACATTCTATTACGTTACGGGGAAGCCCATTCCATAAGTTGACGACTCGGTTAAAAAAGAAATTCTTGGATTCGTGTGAATTAAAAGATTTACCTATGATTTTACAGCCATTACCTCTCGTGTAGTTTGATTGATCGATATTGAAATATTTGTTGCAGTCCATATTGTCTATGCCTTTGATTATTTTGAATACCTGGATTAAGTCGCCTCTCAATCTACGTTGTGCTAGTGGGAATAGATTCAATTCATTTAGCCGCTCTTCATACGTTTTGTTTCGTAGACTTGGTATCATTTTAGTAACTCTACGTTGGACTCGTTCCAATTTTACTATATCTTTCTGGTAGTACGGGCACCAGGCTTGGACACAATATTCCATAAGGGGACGGACCAAGGAATTATACAAAGTGAGGATTGTGTCTTTGGACTTATACTCGAATGCTCTGCCAATAAAGCCGATAGTTTTATTTGCTTTCTTAATTACTTCCGTACATTGCTGACTGGGTTTTAGGTTACTTGATATTGTGACCCCTAAGTCTGTCTCTTGATCCACGCTTTTAATTTGATTACCATTTAACGAGTAGTTTGCAGTTACGTTACGATGTCCGATATGGAGTACTTTACATTTATCTGCATTGAAGGACATTTGCCAAGTTTTCGCCCAATTCGACAATTTATCGAGGTTATCTTGCATTTCTTTAGTTTGTGCGTTAGTGAGTACTGTATTAGCAATTTTAGTGTCATCGGCAAACTTCGATATTATGCATGAGAGACCTTCATCTATATCGTTTATGTAAACTAGGAATAGGATTGGCCCTAAAACTGACCCTTGTGGCACCCCGCTCGTAACGCCAGTCCAATTAGATGATTTTCCATTTATTACCACACGTTGTTTACGGTTTCTTAGCCAGTTTTCTATCCATCTTACGGTGTCGCCTTGGATTCTGTGAGATTTTAATTTACTTATTAAACGTTTATGGGGAACTTTGTCAAAGGCTTTTTGGAAATCTAGATAAATTATGTCTACTGCTTTACTCTTATCATATTCGTTAAAAATGTCGTTTAAAAAGTCTAATAGATTCGTTAGGCAAGAGCGTTTATTGCGGAAACCGTGTTGAGTGTCTCTGAGTAAGTTGTTTTCCTCTAAATGATTTGTAAGTTTATCTCGTATGATTGTCTCTAACATTTTGCATACTACTGAGGTTAGGCTGATAGGGCGATAGTTACTAGGTAAGGATTTGCTGCCTTTTTTAAATATTGGTGTTACGTTAGCGAGCTTCCATTCGTCAGGTATTGTTCCAGTGTGTAATGAATAATTAAATAGCAGAGTCAGAGGTTTTACTATTTCGCTTTTTGCTTCCTTTATTACGCGAGGGGAGATCGTGTCAGGCCCAGGTGACTTATTTACATTTAATTTATCAATACATTTGATTACGTCATTTTCTGTTATGCTGATATTATTTAATACTTCGGTGTTTTCGTTTTGGACTGTTGTTTCAGCTGGTATATCGTTCGGGTTTTCTGTAGTAAAGACTGATGCAAAGAAAGTATTTAGGATACTACTCATTCGCTCTTCATCTGTCGTAAAGTCCCCATTTTCATCAAGAATTGGACCGATAGTTGACGTAAGTACTTTCTTTTGTCGAATATAACTGTAGAACTCTTTCGGGTTTGTCTTACTCTGATTTGCAACGTGTTTTTCAATTGTCTTTTTACTCTGTTTGATTAACGTTTTGGCTTTTCTACGTAAGTCTGTAAACTTGGCAAGGTCGTCATTATTGGCTGTGATTTTTACTCTATTATGGGCATTCTTTTTGGCTCGTAAACAGTCGGCTATATCTTTACTCCACCACTTGGGCTTTAAGTTTTGTGCTGAACGTCGATTTTTTAACGGTATGCTATCCCTGACCGCTTTTGTGTACGCATTAGTGAAAAAGTTCCATTGTGAATTAATATCAATAGTATCTCGCAGACATTTCCAATCGGTATCTTTTAGTATCGCCCTGAGAAGGTGAAAGTTAGCTTTTCTAAAGTCAGGGATTTTTTCGTAGCTGTGGTTTATTTCACTTTTATTGAACTTTATACTGAAAGTGATTATGCGGTGGTCGCTATTGGTAAACTCATCACCCACATTGATATTCTCTATCAAGTCTTCTTTTGTTGCAAATACTAAATCAAGAACGTTATTTCCACGGGTTGGGCTATTAACGAATTGGATAAGGGAGAGAGAGAGAGAGAGAGAGAGAGAGAGAGAGAGAGAGAGAGAGAGAGAGAGAGAGAGAGAGAGAGAGAGAGAGAGGGGGGGGAGAGAGAGAGAGAATGATAAAGAATGCATGAGCAACACGGATATCACAAGCATGCAACACCATCTCACTCAATACGAGGCCATCCCTTATCATACTACTGATCTGGACACACACACACACACACACAAACACACACACACACACACATAACACATACACACACATAACACACACATATACACACATATACCCTACCTATCCCAAACACTTGTTATATTTGTCCTATATAAATGTACATACATAGATAATCCTTACGTAATGTTTTGAACGTCTTGGAAAAGATAATATTGTGTGTGTGTAATTTGACTTGTATCCCTTTCAGTCCCTCCTCCATATTTTTCCCTCCAATACTTCTCCCTCCCCCTCCCTTCCCTTCCCCACTTCTCCCTCCCATATTTCTCATCCCTCCCCCACTCTTCCCTCCCTCCCCATTCCCTCCCCTACATCTCACTCCCTCTTCCCTCCCCCACATCTCACTCCCTCTTCCCTCCCCCACTTTTCCCTCCCTCCCCCTTCCCTCCCCCTGACTCATTTCTCCTCCTTCCCCCTCCCTCCGTTTACCGTGGAGAGATTATCCAGTTAATTACAGTTATTTATATATGCATCGTTCACTATTCTCTGTAATATCATTATTATTATTTATATTTATGAGTAGGCGAAAAAAGCAGACATTATTATTATTAGTATTATTAATATTATTTGATCATTACAGTTATTATTATTGTTGTTATTATTATTATTGTTATTATTATTATTATTATTATTATTATTATTATTATTGTTATCATTATTATTATTATTATTACTATTATTAATATTATTATTTGTATTATTATTATTTATATTATTATTATTTATATTGTTATTATTTGTATTATTATTAGGTATTATTATTTCTTTTATCAATTGCCCCCCGTGAGAATTTTTTTAAACCTGATGGTGGTAGTTCCTGTGAGAGCCTATCCTGTTGGTGTTGTTGTTGTTGTTTACTGTTGGTTTGTTATTGTTTACTCTGGATAAGAAGTATATATAAGTGTATCTTAATTATTTTCTTGGTTTGTGTTGGTGGAAAATTTTCGTGTTATTTTTTTGTTTTCCTTTTTTTTCTCTGAGTGTGTGTTTGCATGCTGTTTAAGTTTCTGTTTTTTGTCTTGTGTTTATGTGTACATTTTTTATCTTTGGTGTGTTTGTTTGTTTGTTTGTTTGTTTGTTTGTTTGTGTGGTGTTCATTGCTAAGATTTGTGTTAAAGTTAAAGATTTGTGTTTGATGTGGTGATATGTTTGTAGGATTTGTTTTGCCTGTTGTTGTTTTTATATAGTGTTTGTGGTGGCTTGTGTTTACATGTTTGTGTGTGTTTTAAAGTGATTGATTTTCTCGTCCTTGTGTTTGATGTGGCAATTTTGTATAGCCAATGTTTGTTTGTTTTAATGATTTGTTTTCCTGTTGTTTTAAGTGTTTGTAATGGCTTGTGTTTAAATGTTTGTGTTTTTACGTTGTCTTGGTGAGGCTGTAGCTGTGTGTGTGTGTGTGTGTGTGTGTGTGTGTGTGTGTTGCATGTACTGTATTGCCTTTATGATATATTTCTTGTTATATAATAAGTATTGCTGTATTTAAAGGTTGAATTTTATAAAGAAGCAATTTGTGGTGATAATTGTTGCTGTGTTTGAAGGTAGAATTATGACTTTTTTATGTTGTGATTAAATGCTGATATATAACTTTTTATAATGTCTGTAGTGGTTGCTTTTGCTGTATTTAAAGGTCTAATTTTAGCTTTTTTGAGATGTCTGTAAGTAGTGAGAGCTTTTGGTGTGTGTAAATGCTGACCTTTTTCTTCTTTTCAATGTCTGTTGTGATGATTACTTTTGCAGTGTGTAAAAGTCCAGTTTTAGCTTTTTACAATGTCTGTAGTGATAGTTTTGGCTGTGTTTAGAAATTTAATCTGTTGCTGTTTATACCATGTTTATTTTGAGTATCCAGAATGTTTACCGTCGTAGTGTTAATTAAGGGATTGGTGGTAAATATGGAGCAACTGATTCCTCCAAACTATTTATTCCAAGCAACAACAAACAGACCACCATTGTTTTTGTTAATACGTTCCTGTTTCCTGGCATATAGTTATTATACTCTGGAGGAAACAAGGTGCTCCAATAAACCAACACCATACATACATACATACACACACACATACATACATACATACATACACACTACCCCCTTAAATCTCGTATTGGGGCCCCAGTGTTTGAGTTATAAAGGGACTCTGTGATCGTGTGTCAGACCTCATGGTGGCTTCTGATTCCTCCTAACTATGCCACACAACAAGCCCCTTTTAATGTAGGTGGTGTTTCGTGGCAATGTTTGAAGGACTCTCTAACCTCCAATTTTCTGACTACATCACGGGGGTCCTTAATAATTTAGCCCACCTCACCTGTGTGGAGCCAGACCAGGTAGGTAGGTAGGTGGGTAGGTAGGTAGGTGGGTGAGTAGGTGGGTAGGTAGGTGGGTGAGTCAGCAGGTACATTGCCGACAACATGACGCCGCCACCACTAGCATTTAAACCCCCCTTTCCATCCCTCCTTCCCCTCCCCCTTCCCTCCATTCCTCTTCCCCTCCCCCTTCCCTCCCTCCTTCCCCTCCCCTTTCCTCCGAATTCCCCTACCTTTCCTCATCCCTTCCCCTCCCCCTTCCCTCCGAATTCCCCTACCTTTCCTCATCCCTTCTCTCTCTCCTTCTCTCCCTCCTTCCCTCCATTTCTCTTCCCCTCCCCCTTCCCTCCCTCCTTCCCTCCGAATTCCCCTACCCTTCCTCATCCCTTCCCTCTCTCCTTCCCTCCCTTCTTGTCTCTCCTCCAATATACTATCCATTTTTCTTCCCCTCCCCCTCTCCTCCCCCTTCCCTCTCTCCTTCCCTTCCCTCTTGTCTCTCCAATATACTATCCACTTTTCTTCCCCTCCCCCTTCCCTCTTCTTTCACTTTTCTACCCCTTCCCCTTCCTCATTCATTCCCTCCCTCCTTACCCTACTGTTTTTCTCACCCATTCCCTC
Organism: Petrolisthes manimaculis; assembly: GCA_034508575.1. NCBI lineage: Eukaryota > Metazoa > Arthropoda > Malacostraca > Decapoda > Porcellanidae > Petrolisthes > Petrolisthes manimaculis. The sequence goes on along the minus strand of JAWZYT010007017.1, from coordinate 1,027 downwards.
TTGTTTCTCCAATATACCATACACTTATCTTATCCCTTCCTCTCCCCCTTCTTTTCCCTTCTCCTCCCACTTCTTTTCCCTTCCCATCCCACTTCCTCTCCCCTCCTCTCTCTTCCCCTTCGACTCCCCCTTCCCCTCTCACTTCCCCTCACCATTCCTCTTATCCCTCTCCAATATACCATCTTATTTTCTCCCCTCTCTTCCGTCATGTGGAGAAAGAAAGGGTAGGATGGATGGAGAAGTTGAGGGAGGAGGGTTGGAGGAAATAATATGAGAGATGGAGGAACGAGAGGAGGAGGGAGAGAGGGAGGGGGGAGGGAGAGAGGGAGGGGGGTAGAATTAATGGTAGGGGGTCGTGGTGGAATGTAAAAAGGGGTGAGTGAGTGCGTGTGTGCGTGAGTGAGTGTGTGAGTAAGTGAATTTGTGAATGTGTGTGTGAGTGAATGAGTGAGTAAGTGAATTAGTGAGTGTGTGTGAGTGAGTGAGTGTGTAAGAAAGTGAGTGAGTGAATTAGTAAGTGATTTAGTGAAAGAATAAATGAATGAGTGAGTGAATAAATGAATTAAAGAGAAAGTGAATGAATGAGTGAATAAGTAAGTGAATGAATGAGTAAGTGAATGAATGAGTGAATAAGTGAAAGAATGAGTGAATAAGTGAATGCATGAATGAGTGAATAAGTTAATGCATGAATGAGTGAATAAGTGAAAGAATGAATGAATAAGTGAATGAATGAGTGAATAAGTGAAAGAATGAATGAATAAGTGAATGAATGAGTGAGTAAGTGAATTCCAGTAAAACCATTAAAATAAAACACGGTTATGTGTCATTTAATTTTGAGAACTGCGTCGTTGTCTGTATCCTGCACTTGGGGGGGGGGGGAGCTAGGGGGCTGTGGGGGGGGCATCAGGAAGGGGGAATTTAAATACAGGAGATTTATTATAATTTTGTTAAGTATGGTGTTAATAATAAGTAGCCAAGATATAGAACACACTCAAAAAGATTAATAATAAAAAAATTAGAGAAATCC
>JAWZYT010007016.1:40000-50830 GCA_034508575.1 Petrolisthes manimaculis | reverse complement strand
CGAATCACAACTACTTTTTAATGCATTTTCAATATTCCAATGCCTAGAGAATGTGTGTGTGTGTATTTTATTCAGGGTCTTACCACCTTTTGGAGTTATTTTTTCTTTCAGTTAATAGAATAGAATATAAGAGTATTCTATCTTGCCTTCCAGTTGCTTGTCATAACCTTAAATTCATCACTACTTCCACCATTATAATAGTTATGAACTAACAGATATATTTTGGTTTTGATTTGTTACTTGTCTGATATTTGCGTTTGTCTGTCTGTGTTTTAGTGTTTGGTGCTTTGCAGACTTTTGTTATTTTGCATTATTATATCAATTACCGTAGTGGACTAGTTTACTTCTTCTTTATTTCAATTATTCTTAGTTTTTTTTTTTTAATATTACATACAAATGCACTTAAACACCATTTTACTTCACTTCAGTTCGGTCCAAAGTCATCCAACGCAACTAATGAATTAATACTGGTGAACGAACACCTCTGAACTGATCTGAATAAAATAATATATACACATTAGTAAAAACAAGATATGCTTATCACAGTATAAGTTTAAAATCACATGAACACAACCCAAACCTATAACTTGTCTATACATAAATGAAAAAACACACACACACACAATGGAAACATATCACTATCTATAACCACACACACACATACACATACACACACACACACACAGAAAGCGCGCACAACACAAACGTCAATCCATTTTTGTGCGATTCAGTCGGGTTATGGAAATGAGATAGGAAGGAATATCTCATATAGTATATACTACAAGTGTAACGGCAGCAGTGAGGTTGTTTTATGGTGTCCCGGTGGTGAGCTTTACGATGCAGTGCAGAGTCGTGTACAGTCCACCATCAAAGTTGACGTCACACTCACACTCGACATTATAACGTATGCATTCACGTAACATTTATACCCTTAGGATGTATCTGTAATAATGTTATGTTTTGGTCTGTGTAATTATATGCATTGTAGTAAAAGTTATGCTGTGGGGTTGTATCTGAGTGTATGTTTATTTTCGACTTTGGTCCGTATATTATGGATTTCAGTAAAAGTTATGATGTGACGTTCTATCTGTGTTATTGTTATGTTTTGGTCTGTGTAAATAATAATTATATGCATTGTAGTAAAAGTTATGCTGTGACGTTGTATTTGTGTTCTTGTTATGTTTTGACTTTGGATATCTGTGTTGTGGCTGTATGTATATTTCTGCATTTTAGTATCAGTTATGCCTTTAGGATGTATATGTGTTCTTGTTTTGTTTTGACTTTGAATATCTGTGTTTTGGCCCGGACGTGTATGCATTTTAGTAATAGTTATGCCGTAAGGAGTTGTATCTGTGTTCTTGTTATTGTTTCGACTTTGGGCATTCACAGTGAATAGGTGAATAGGGATAGCATTTATTTTGCAATATTATAAGTACACTAAAAACATCTACATTTTAAGCCAAGACGAGTCCAGTAACTTTTGTCCACGATTCTACATTATATATTTCCATAAACACAACTGATTTAAAAGGGTTTATAGCACAGTTCGTCACACAACAATCTCTGCTTTCCAATTTGTGGGATTCCTATCTTACAAAATACTCGTGTTGGTTTGCAGGAAGGCTTGTGTGGCCCTGGGGGGGGGGGGGGGAGGCCAGAAAGAGACATCCTCCTCTTCTTTTCTTTTCTTTTCTTTTCTCAGGTGTACAATGTTTTCTTTAACTACGGTACACTGCCAGTTACTACAGTGCATATATATATATATATATATATCCGATTAATTACAAAGGCCAAGTACTGGAATCATGTAATATTCGTGATACGTGTATTTTTGTTACTTGAAGTTTATATATTTCTGGCTTTCATCATCATCATCATGCTCTCTCTCTCTCTCTCTCTCTCTCTCTCTCTCTCGAAGTTTATATATATATTTCTCGCTTTCACCAACTAACTCTCTCTCTCTCTCTCTCTCTCTCTCTCTCTCTCTCTCTCTCTCTCTCTCTCTCTCTCTCTCTCTCTCTCTCTCTCTCACCCATCCAATCACCAGCCACTCTTCCCTCACAGACCTTCCTTCGCCACTCTTCTTTCCATTCAATTTTTCCCCCAGTCTCTCTTCCACACTGTGACTTTCCTTTACCTCTTCCTCTTCCTCCTCCTCCACCTCTTCCTCCTCCTCCTCCTCCTCCTCCTCCTCCTCCTCCTCCTCCTCCTCCTCCTCCTCCACCAAATTCTCCTTTTTTTACACCACCAACATACTTTCCCCCACCTCCTCCTCCTCGACCTCTATCTAAGCCATATACATCAACAAAATACCTCCTCTATACTATCTCTTCCTCCTCTACTACTACTACTACTACTACTACCAATTATTCTTCCTCTACAACCACCAACACCACTACCATTATATCTTCAACCACCACTGCCCCCTCCCCACTTCTCGTCTTCTCCTCCTCCACCAACACCACCACAATCAACAACAATAACAACAAAACTCCTCCTTCACCTCCTCCTCCTTCCTCACCTACTACTCCTTCCCCACCTCCTCCTTCCCCACCTACTCCTGCTCCTTCCCCACCTACTCCTGCTCCTCCTCTACCACCTACTCCTCCTCTTCCTCCTCCTCTTCCTTCCTCTGACGTTTCCTGTGTTTCATCTCACCGTCCACAACATCTGCTCCCTGATGTAATTTTGGCTTCGCATTTAAGCTTATAGTTGCATTTTCTTGTGGCGCTGAGGGAGTAAGTTGGTCTGGGAGTCTGCTTCCTCTCATTGTTTGCTGGTTTCATGTTTCTTTAAAGTCATTATTATGCTTCCATTACCAACCTACTTTAATCTGCACTGGGTTTTAATTTGTGTGAGTATATTTTTTCTGATTGCATTGTTGAATCAGTATTTTTCAAAACTCATTATTCTTCATAACTCATTCTCTTGATAACCTACTTTAATCTGAGCTGGATTTTTACTGTGTGTGATCTTTTTTATCGAAATATGTGGGAGTGAAGTCAATAGGGTAATAGTGATGATGTGAAGAAAAGTATTAAAGTGGTTTGTGGTGACTTGAAACAGACAAATATATCCAAAATGTGGGATTGATTTTTTAATTATTTAATTATCAATTTTTTATACATATATATATATATATAATATATATATATATATATATATATATATATATATATATATATATATATATATAAATATATATATATATATATATATATATATATATATATATATATATTTATTTTGAGTCCTTGGTAACTGAGTTAGAAGTGTTCAGGCGTTGAACTAAAATTGGAAGGTGGTAGTGTGTGTGTGTGTGTATGTGAGTGTGTGTGTGTGTGTGTGTGTGTGTGTGTGTGTGTGTGTGTGTGTGTGTGTTGAGGACTGAAGGCTACTGATCTCTTCACTCGGTACAGACAAACAAACGGGACACAATGTGGGAGACCTGATTGAAATACTGGATGGAGTCAGGGGCTGGATGCTTGCTCCAGGATTTTGGGCACACACACACACACACACACACACACACACACACACCACACACACACACACACACACACACACACACACTGGCCCTGGTGGTGGTAGTTGATGCTGCTGTTGTCTGGCAGGCTTTTTTTTACTCTTTCTCTCTCTCTCTCTCTCTCTCTCTCTCTCTCTCTCTCTCTCTCTCTCTCTCTCTCCATCCAGCTAGCTCTCGTTGTTCAGGTTTTTATTTCCTTCCAAGCCGTCGGTGTGGAAGTCTTTTTTTTGTTGGCTGCCACCACGAGTCGATTAGGTACCTCGTTCACAGGTGTATAACATTCACTTTTAATTTGTGTTGTTGTTGATGTAATAAATGTTCGTAGAGAGGATAGAGAACGAACGGAAAACTCAAGAACCAATAAACACCAAGGAAAGGAGAAGGAGAGAGAGAGGGAGGGAAGGAGGGAGAGAGTGGAGTAGGCAGGCTGGGAGGGAAGGAGGGAGGGAGGAAAAGTGGGAGACAGGCAGCTAGGGAGGGAGATAGGGAAGGAGGTAGCATGTAGGGAGGTAGGGAGGGAGGGAAGGAGGTAGGGAAAGAGGTAGGGAAGGAGGGAGGCAGGTAGAGGTAGGCAGGCAGATTAGGAGGGAGGGATGGAAGCAGGGTAGGTAGGTAGGGAGCAGGGAGGTAGGGATGGCTGCAGGTAGGGAGGTAAGGAGGGAAGCAGGTAGGTAGGTAGGGAGCAGGGAGGTAAGGAGGGAGGGAGGGAAGGAGGCGGGTAGGTAGGCAGGGAGGGAGGGATGGCAGCAGGTTGGGGACTGATGACGGCGGTATAAAAAAAGTTTCCCCTCGGACAGTTTAATAGCCACTGGCCACAACCACAAATTTTAGTAATGGTTTTTACTTCCTCTGGTTTCCTCTGTAACGGAGTAAGAGTATATTAAAGGTTAGTAATTGCCAACACACTCACCGTACATATCAATACATCACCTTCATCACCATTACCAAGTCGATAGGTTCCAAGTCCTAATAACCTAACCTAACCAAACCTAACCTAAACCTAACCAAACCTAACCTAACCTAATCTAACCTAATTTAACCTAACTGAACCTAACCAAACCTAACCTAACCTAACCTAACCTAACTAAACCAAACCTAATCTAACTTAACCGAACGTAACCTAACCTAACCTAACTAAACCTAACCTAACCTAACCTAACCAAACCTAACTTAGTCTAACCAAACCAAACTGCGTGTATTAAAGACTGCTTGGTACTGACTGATAGATTAACTGACTGTAAAAATAATTGATTAACAGGAATGATAAAAACTATATGTCGACATAATATTGATTTTGGTTGAGTGTCCTGGAGTGAAATGATCGTAAAGAATGACAATATTAATGTTCTCACCACGTTACGTCTCTAAACATCAGCTTCAGACCCGTAATTATTGAAGCCTGTCGTGGGAACTGTACATACGTAGTGAGGGAGAGTTTGCACACCCACCTCACCGTTTACAAACTTTATACACATTCCCCTTAACTTTGGGGAAAACGGCGATTTTCCACTGACATTTCGAATCACCAATAATATTAACAAGGGTATATGACCACAATAATAAGATGGGTTTAAAACTGTACTCTTGTTTTAAACTTTAGAAATCATTGGTATTTTCCTACAACTAGTAAAATAATTTGGCAAGTTAAAAGTAGTTAGCTGTTTGTATATATAGGGAATAATTATATAGACGAGGTATTGTATATATCAAGAAACAGGTTCCTTCAATTGTAGGGGCAAAAGTCTATGGTGTAGTTTTGTTTCTGTTGCTTGGAATATTTTGGAAGATTTAGTTGCTCCAAATTTACCATCACCGAATTTCCTCCTTAAACCCATTTTCGTCATGTTTCGACTCTGTACATCAGCTTTAAGTCCGGGAATGGAGATGTGATGGACAGGAAGGGTGACTGGCGCGTTGAGAAAGTTGGTTTTATCTGTCATCCGCAGCACAGGTGGAAACTTTTTTTTTATTATTGCCTTGTTTCTACTCTGTGTATCAACTTTAAAGGGAGATTATCTAGTAAATTCTAGTTGGTGATTTGGAAGGCTACTGACTCCTCCAAATTATACAGGCAACAACACCCTCAATGGTACTAATAGGGGATCTTCTGTTTCGTGGATTAGTTTGGAGGAATCACAAACCTTCCAATTCACCAACAAGAAATGTACATAAAAAGTGTATTATCCATTTAAGCTGGTAATTGACATCTGGTTAAAGTTAAGGGGGATAATAGAACACTTTTGGCACATGAGAGAGAGCTTCTTGAATCCTCCAAAACATGCCAGGAAACAGAACCAGATGGACAAATGTAATGGTGGCCTGTTGCTTGGACTAGTTTGGAGGAATCAGTTGCAACAGATTACCCATCACTGAATATCCCCTCTTTAAAGGAAGTAACGTGGGGAGAGAGATTATATTCCCATCACAGAGAGGAACAGTTAAAACCATGACGCATACATTTTTACAGAAAGAATTAACCAGACGTATGTAATGGAGAACAAACAAACAAACAAACAACCCAAAATATATTAATGAAGCAGAATCAATGAGTGATGTTTGTGAATTTCAATTACCAAAAAACATCAGAACAACCAACCAACCAACCAACCCAAAAAATATCAAGCAGAATCAATGAAATCTGTTCGTTCACTCATTCAATTTCCAAGGAAGATTAGGGTGTGGTGTGGTATTTTTTGGTTGTTGACTGTACAGAGAAGTAAGTGTATTAGACGTCAACACTCACTCCTGGCACTTGGTTTGTACGAGTTATTAAAGAAGATGGATGTTTCGTTGTCCACAGACTAAAAAAAAGAGAGAGAAGATAAGGAGAAGGAGGAGCACGAGAGACAGTACGAGAGAAGGAAGGATGAAGATATGGGATAGGAGGAGAGACAGTAGGAGAGAAGGAAGGAGAGTAACAGTAGGAGAGATGGGAGAGGAGGAAAAAGAAGGAAAGTAGGAGGAGGAAGAGAAAGGAGAGGAGGAGAAAGAGGTAGAGTTGGAGGGTGAAGAGATGGAGGGGAGGAGGAGGAGGAGGAGGAGGAGAGGAGGAGGAGGAGGAGGAGGAGGAGGAGGAGGAGGAGGAGGAGGAGGAGGAGGAGGAGGAGGAGGAGGAGGAGGAGGGAGAGGAGGAGGAGGAGGAGGAGGAGGAGGAGGAGGAGGAGGAGGAGGAGGAGGAAGAGGAAGAAGAGGAAGAAGAGGAAGAAGAGGATGATGAGGAGGAGCAGGAGGAAGAGGAAGAAGAGGATGAGGAGGAGGAGCAGGAGGAGGAGGAGGGAGAGAAAGAGGGAGAGTGGGAGGGTAAAGAAGATTACATTCGGTCCGTGAAATACAACAAAGGCAGTGAGTGTCGGTGAATATTTTCTCGCCTTTGTAATGTCTGAAGTAAAGGAGAGAGAAATATATAAGTGCAAGGAAATATTATCACCAACAACTTTAAGTGTATATTCTCTTGTTGGCAAAAGTGGAAGGCTACTTGATTCCTCCAAACTATACCAAGAAACAGACGCCCGCAATGGCACACCAATATGGGAATCTGTTTCATGGTATAGTTTGGAGGAATCGGAGACCTTCCAATTCACCAACAAAAAAATCATCCATATTAGTGGGTATATATGTACAGTTGCCAAAAAAGGTATTGCGACAACTATTGATACAACATTAAATATATTAATGTCCAGTGTTGTTTGTAGGGATTATAAGTATGTATTACAGAAGAATATGTATATTTCCTTCTGTTATACATGCTTATAGTCCCCTACAAATAGTTGTGGATATTACTAGGGTTAAAGTTCTATCAAGATTTGTCGCAATACCTTTTTTGGCAACTGTACACTACTGGTAAATTTGCAGCAACTGATTCCTCCAAACTAATCCAAGCAACATGAAAGTCACCATTAGTTTTGTTCATCTCGCCCTGTGGATGGCAGTCATGCGTATCTAGGTTGCTGTGTGTGTGTGTGTGTGTGTGTGTGTGTGTGTGTGTGTGTGTGTGTGTGAGTGAGTGAGAGAGAGAGTGTGTGTGTGTGTGTTTACGCTGCAAGTTTATATTAGAATGAACACACACAACAACACAACTCCTAGCTGCTCTGGCAACCTGCAAACAAATAACTTTCCTGATACATACAGTAACTATATACCCAGGGTTCGTTTCTTTACCTCGGTCCCACAATACACCTTAAGAAATAGGAGGCTTCTGATTCTTCCTGATTATGCCACGAAACAAGCTCCTTCTTTGTGGATGGTGTTTCGAGGCCCCATTTGAAGGACTCGTTTACCTCCAATACAATATTCTGACTACATCACAAGGCCCCTTCACCCCATATCTAACCTCTTATCGTTTGGTTTAATGTAATGTAAACTAACTCAGTGAATAGACGATTGGATATATGGAAAAAAGTATCTGCAACTGGGATTATTTTAAATATGTAGGTAAATAAACACAGGGTACAAGCTTATAAGGGTTCACACACACACACACACACACATACTGTACACACACATACATACTCACTCATACACACACATACATACTCTACATACTCACTCATACACACACACACACAAACACACACACACATACACACACACATACAGTACACACACACACATATATATATACACTCACACTCACACACACACACTCCCACAAACACAAACACACACACACACACACATACACACAAACACACACACAAACACAACTTTCTTTACTCTTACCTATATTCACCAACCAACACCACTATGCATAAATTAACAACATCTGGCCTTTATCCTCCAACACAAAAAAGAAACACCAGCAGTAGAAACACAAGCAGTAGTAACACCAACTTCTACTCGCAACTGTACACAACATATTTATACCGTATATATATATTTCTAGCCTCAGAACCAGAGAATTTTTGTTTGTACAGCAGACTAAATACAGTACAGTACACTCGACCGTCGGAATTACATTTTAGCAACGGGGGTGTGTACTGTACATAGAAGCAGAGGACGACGAGGACTACCTAAAATATAAACAAATAAAATAAAAATACAGAAATGATAATCCAGTCTGTAGGAATTTTGTGCCCATGCATTGTTAAGCTTAATTGTAATACGGGGAACAGAGGCCCCTTTTGTAACCGTACACACACACACGAACACACACACACGCACACACACGCACACACGCACACATACACGCACACACACACACACACATACACATACACATACACACACATACACACGCACACATACACATACACACACACACAGAAACTAGAGGACAGGGAGGAAAGATATAAAAGAAAAAGGCACTGAAATGAGAAACAGATACACAGACAGACAGAAAACAAGCAATGAGAGAGAGCCAAAGAGACTGAGCGACCACAAGAAAGTATGATACAGGAAGAAGAGAGACAGGGAAAGACAGACAGACTGACAGAGAATAGGATACCAAAGGACAAGAGATATTGACAGACAAGGCACTGATAGCGATAGCCGATAGAGGTTACCAGACTCTCGTGTTAAAATAGTAAACAAAAAAAAGTGATAGGCTTCCAAAATATAACTTAAGAAAAATATACAGCCAAATACACATGTAAATAGACAGACAGACAGGCCATTAGTGAAACAATTGACACTAACACATTCAGACAAACAAACCGATAACCAGACAGGGAAAGGATTGATTACAAGTTGGACAGCACAGCAGGCAAGACAGGCAGGGGGAAGGCAGGAGGTTAGGCAGGTAGGATGGAAGGCAGGAGGTTAGGCAGGTTGGATGGAAGGCAGGAGGTTAGACAGGTAGGATGGAAGACAGGAGGTTAGGCAGGTAGGATGGAAGACAGGAGGTTAGGCAGGTAGGATGGAAGGCAGGAAGTGAGGCAGAGTGGAAAGCAAGTAAGGCAGGTAGGAAGGCAGGAAGTGAGGCAGAATGGAAGGCAGGTAAGGCAGGAGGTCAGGCAGGGAGGAAGGACGAGGTTACACACACACACACACACACACACACACACACACACACACACACACACAGATTAAGTAAACAGTCATACACGTAGGACTGGGAGGCAGGGAGGCATCCGACTATACGCTCACCAAACAAAATTTCTTCCCCTTGGGTCCAATGGTTTTCACTTAGACTGGGTACAACAACCTCCACGTATTTACAGTACAACAAATATATAGACTCCAGCCATTAGTGAACAGGACACCAATAGATAGCAGCCAACAACGACGTCTGTTATATTGTATTAGTGAAGACAGGAAGGTTATTTTTTAGTACCGTAAGTCTTATTGTGTAAAGAATAAGTATGTAGTGCATTAGTGAAGAACATAGCACTTGCATTCAGTAAATAACTCCTATATTTTTTTATTTTTTTTGTATAACGAATAATTTCAGTGGTGATTAATAAAGCAATTGTATGCATCCAGTAACTCTTATTCTTTCACTGGTATAGAATTATGATAAAATATATTCTGCACCTAAAACTTTACAAAGCATTCAGGATATACAGTAGTAAGCTTCAGGACATTATCATAACACCATCTAATGAACCACACACACACACACACACACACACACACACACACACACGGTGGTACATTACACTTGTTTTGTATGTACTGTATATTCCACGCAACATTAGGAATTGTTTATGTGTTTATACTTGGTGATGTGAGACTGCCTGTGACTCGGGGTGATTTCACAGCTATAAATACCTGTTCTCTGCTCTGCTCTACTATGTTGTGTTGTGTTGTGTTGTGTTGTGTTGTGTTGTGTTGTGTTGTGTTGTTGTGTTGTGTTGTGTTGTGTTGTTGGTCAGGATAAAAATTTCAACACGGATTTTAAAATATATAGTAAAAGCAAGAGGTGAAAAAAAAAAAAATGCTTGAACAGAATAATGGTTATATATATAAACACTGTCCTTCAAGTGCATAGGAATAGTTTATTAATGTATAGTCGAAACTGTATCGGTGTTTTCAGCAGTTTCGAATCCCTGTCCCACCAAAAAATGAAAAGATAAATTAATACATAAATAGATAAAATAATAATATATAAACGACTATATCAATTATAATGCAGAACTAGTGAAGGAAAATGATGGTGATGAAGATGATGTTGTTGTTGTAAAGTAAGTTGAGGCTGCTAAGTCCTACAAGTTGGTCCATTAACAATACCACATTATTAGAGTCCTGTGTGTGTGTGTGTGTGTGTGTGTGTGTGTGGTGTGTGTGTGTGTGTGTGTGTGTGTGTATGTGTGTGTGTGTGTGTGTGTGTGTGTGTGTGTGTGTGTGTTCTGTCTGCTACGTCCGCT
>JAWZYT010007016.1:27500-37500 GCA_034508575.1 Petrolisthes manimaculis | reverse complement strand
AGTATATATATTTAACAAACACACACTCACACATACTGTTTATAAATTTAATCTAAGCACACTCACACGCAACAAAGACTGGTACGGTACATACATTCTCACACGGGGCTCACACATACATACATACATACATACATACACACACACACATATATATATATACACAATACTTACACACACATACACACAATACTTACACATACACACTTGATACACATACACACATAAAATACTTACACATACACACTTGATACACACACACATACAATATTTACACATACTGTACATACACACACATACAATACTTACACATACATACACACCACACCTCATACACACACACATACTTACACATGTATACACTTAAACAGGCACGGAAACACAATATGAGGTGGATTTAAAGTGTGAATATATTGAAAGATAGAAATATAGACAATTATTCGTGTGGACCAACAGAGAGACAGATTGACAGCACAGACAAGCAAACACATTTTAAGACAGAAAAAGGCAAAAAAAAAAAAAAAAAAAGAGAGAGAGGAAGGAACAAGGTGAGAGAGACATAACGACAAATGGGAGATATAGACAGAAGAATCCAGACAGACAGACAAACAGATAGACAGGCAGAGAGAGATACATACAGGCAAGCACAGAGACAGACAGACAGATAAACAGACAGACAGACAAGTAATCCAAAAGACAGAGACACAAAGAGGGACAAAGACTGACAAACAAACATACAGACAGACAGACAGGCAGGAGGACGGACAGACAGACAGACAGACAGGGCGGGACTGATACTGGAGGGAATTCAAGGGAAACAGTCGATTTGAGAGACACCCACCCCATTCTAAACCCCCCACTCACCCCCCCACCCCATTCCTTCCCTTCTGCTCTCCACCACCCCGTAAACACACACACACATACACACACATAAATAACCACTACAACAATCACACATACATACATGAAAACATACACACACAAAGACACTAAACTACAACACACACACACACACACACACACACACACACACACACACACACACACACACACACACACATCTGCCTAGAGTACATAAACACCCCCGAACGAAAACAATCCGATTAAACACGAACCTTGACGTTTGGGCAAGATGCAAATCCTACAACAGGGGCTGCTTGTATCGTGTGTTTCTAAGGCCACCACATGCAAGGGCCTTCATGGTGTGTACGATGGTGTGGTGTGGTATTGGTACGATGCATGGTGGTGCAGTGTGTCTATGGAGTCAGGGCCTTCATGGTGTTTACGATGGTGTGGTGTGGTATTGGTACGAAGCATGGTGGTGTAGTGTGTCTATGGAGTTAGGGCCTTCATGGTGTGTACGATGGTGTGGTGTGGTATTGGTACGAAGCATGGTGGTGTAGTGTGTCTATGGAGTCAGGGCCTTCATGGTGTTGTAGCAGACAGGCAACCTTTATGTTTATGTATAACATTGTTCATATTCCAGGTTGTCTACAGATATCGTCACATGCTCATATTTCAGGTTCACTCTAAAACTTGATATACAAATGTAAGCTGAATCAATAAACAGGCTAGACCAGACAAGAACAAACCTATTTGTCATTACCCCCGTAGTGAAGATACCCCACATCTTCACTACAACGTAACCAACGTTATTTGTCATTAACCCCGTAGTGAAGATACCAGACATCTTCACTACAACGTAACTAACGTTACATTGGTGACCCCGGATCTGACAACATACAAAATGACGGATAACGAAAAGAACGTAGCCACCGTGGCTTTCAAAGCCCCTACTTTCTGCACTCAGGACCCTGCCATGTGGTTTTCATTACTAGAGTGCAACTTTAAACAAAGTGGCATCACGTCTAGCCTCGCCAAATTCACCCAAACGACTGCCCTCCTGCCACAGGAAGTCCTGTCCCTCGTGTCAGAGACAATATTAAAGGCAGTCGGTTCTAAGACTCCCTACACCGACATCAAAAAAGCCATTCTCGCCCGCCTGGAATCTTCACTATCTACCAGACTTCAAGAGTTACTCTCGAAAGAAGAACTAGGTAACGAGAGGCCAACAGAACTGCTGAGCCGGATGAAGAAGCTATTGGGAAACAAACTGGAGATGATTGACCAGGACCTGCTGCAACAACTCTTCTACCAACGTCTACCACCAACCATACAACAGAACCTCTTCAGTGTAAAGAACATGCTTCCCCTAGAAGAACTGGCTAAACTGGCAGATGAGTTCATGGCATCCATTCCCATTACCACTTCACCAAACCTGATGAACGTTGGTGAGAACAGGGATATGAAGCACGCGAGTACACATAGTCAAGATGTTGCAAGTCATCTCGTAGAAATTGTATCAAAACTTTCCCTGGAGGTCAGTGTTTTGAAAGAGGAGGTGAAGATTTGCCAAAGGCACCATGACAACACACCTCATCGTTACCGACAACGGTCCAGGTCCAACAGCAGGTCAAGGAAAAACGGAATCTGTTACTACCACAACAGGTATGGTAGTAATGCGTTTAAGTGTCAGCAGCCATGCAACTATAAAACGTCAAACACCGACGGCGGGCACTAAAGGAGCATAGTGTTCGCCACGACACTTCAAAACTGCTCTACATCTATGACCCACTTTCCAAAATTAGATTCCTCATAGACACCGGAGCCGAAGTAAGCGTAATACCAGCACAGGCATGCCACAAGTCATTGCCACCAATCACTCATCTCTACGCTGCCAATGGAACCCAGATACCGGTCTACAAACAGCAAACTCTGAAGCTGGAGTTAAACCTCCGCCGATGCTTTCGATGGACCTTCTACATAGGAGCAGTTTCACAAGCAATTTTGGGCGCCGATTTTTTGACAAACTTCGACCTTGTTGTCGACATTAAAAATCGTAAGCTCAGGGATTCAATGACCAGTATCAGCACCGCGGGAGAACCTGTTGCTCAGAAGAGCACACAGATATCAGTGATTAAGGAAGGCAACCCTTACGCACAATTACTCAAGTCCTTCCCGACACTTACCAGGCCCTTCTCAGCAACCGACCAGGTGAAGCACCATGTGTACCATCACATTGAGGCGAAAGGACCACCAACTCATGCAAAGGTACGACGTTTAGCCCCAGAACGCTACCGAGCAGTAAAGGCAGAGTTTGAATCCCTCATGGAGCAAGGAATCATTCGTCCCAGCTCAAGCAATTGGTCAGCTGCACTGCACACAGTCCCCAAGAAAAATGGAGAAATCAGACCATGTGGAGACTATCGAGCACTCAACTCTCGCACCGCCTTGGACAGGTATCCCGTACCGAACATCCAAGAGTTCTCATCACAGCTTGCTGGCTGCACTACATTCTCTAGGATTGACCTAGTCAAGGCATTCCACCAGATTCCAGTCAACCCAACGGACATCCCGAAAACAGCCATCGTAACCCCGTTTGGCTTGTTTGAGTACATCAGGATGCCATTTGGTTTGAAAAATGCAGCCCAGACTTTCCAACGCTTTATAGATGAAGTTGTGCGAGGCCTACCTTTCTGCTTTGCATATATTGATGACCTACTCATAGCCAGCCATGACGAAGATTCTCATCGACGACATCTTGAGCAAGTTTTCACCCGCCTACGCGACTATGGCACCCAGATCAACATTGGCAAATCAGAGTTTGGCTCCTCGTCAATCGATTTTCTTGGTCACACAGTGTCTTCAGCAGGCGTCACTCCACTTCAGTCAAAGTGTGACACAATCCAACAATTTCCAAAGCCATTAACCCAGCGCCAGCTGAAAGAGTTCCTAGGGATGATAAATTTCTACAACCGCTTCATCCCAAACTGCTCACACATTCTTCAGCCACTGTATACCATGATAAAACCATGCAAGAAAGGTCAATCCATCAAACTCGATTGGATTTCAGGAGCTGACAATGCATTCATTGCAGCAAAAAAGGCACTCAGCGAGGTAGCTGCCCTAAGTTACCCCATTCCAGATGCCAAGACCTCCATCTCTACAGACGCATCAGGTATTGGTATTGGCGCGGTCTTACAGCAATACATAGATGGAAGCTGGAAGCCTATCACCTTCTTCTCCAAAAAGCTTAGCAAAACGGAAATGAAATACAGTGCCTTCGACCGAGAGCTTCTAGCAATCTACAAGGCAATCAAACGTTTCCGGTATTTTATTGAAGGTAGAAAATTTCACATCTACACAGATCATAAGCCTCTAACAACAATCTTCGTGAACAACAAGACGGAGTACACGCCAAGACAATTCCGCCAAATGGACCTAATTTCACAGTTCACAACAGACATCAGATATGTCAAAGGAATTGAGAATACACCTGCAGATGCACTGTCCCGCAACATCACAGCAGTCTCTTCAACTCTTATCAATTATGCCGCCATTGCTGCAGATCAAGCAAATGATGCTGAGCTCCAGCAACTAAAGGAAAATGCCGCATTAAATATGAAGAAAGTTGAAATTCCAGGGACTCGCATACAGCTCTATGTAGACACTTCTACTGGCACTAACAGACCTTACCTGCCAAAGAGCCATAGATACCCTCTCTTCCATCAACTGCATGATCTCTCCCACCCTGGAATAAGAGCATCCCAAGAAATGATGCGTTCAAGATTCATTTGGTCGGGCATTAACAAAGATGTCAGGAGTTGGACTCGCACCTGCGTCAAGTGCCAAGCTTCAAAAGTGACACGCCACACAATCTCCCCGGCAGCGACATTCACACCAGTCACGGAAAGATTTCATCACGTTCACGTTGACATCGTCGGCCCACTACCTTACTCCAATGGGTTCAGGTATATTCTCACCTGCGTCGACAAATTTACTCGCTGGCCAGAAGCTGCACCCCTTGCTAATATCACAACAGACACTGTTGCCAGAGCTTTCGTCACCACATGGATTTCTAGATTCGGGGTACCGCTCAGCCTAACTTCGGATCGTGGAAGTCAGTTCGAATCCTGCCTCTGGAACAAAATAATGTCTCTACTAGGAACCCAACGCTACAGAACTACGAGTTACCATCCTCAGTCAAATGGCGTTGTTGAGCGTTTCCATCGCCAACTTAAATCATCACTTACAGCTACGGCAGAAAATCGTGCTGACTGGACTGCGGCTCTGCCGATTGCTCTCCTTGGCATACGTACCTCACTAAAAGAAGACATAGGTTACTCCTCTGCTGAACTCGTCTATGGAACCACGCTCAGACTCCCAGGTGAGTTCCTCTCGAGCACCAGTGATCCTAAGCCCTGCAGTGTCCAAGACTTCACCAGTAACCTCAAAGAATCCATGCAAAAGCTACAGCCAGTACAACCACGGAAAAACTCCTCTAAAAAAACATTTGTCAGTCAAGAACTCTCCAACTGCACACACGTCTTCGTACGAGTAGACTCTGTTCGGAAACCATTACAACCTCCATACGAGGGTCCGTTCGCAGTCATTAAGAGGACAAGGAAAACCATGACGATTAATCGCAATGGAACCTCTTACGTGGTCTCGATAGATCGAGTGAAACCAGCTTTCCTGCTACATCAACCAGAAATGGCATCTTCCATCTCACTCCATACCAACCCAGAAGTCCATCCAGGAAATGCAAGAGGACACCCTAAGAAGACTGTATCGTTCCTCCTTCCTCGTCACTAAGGAGGGGAGTATTGTAGCAGACAGGCAACCTTTATGTTTATGTATAACATTGTTCATATTCCAGGTTGTCTACAGATATCGTCACATGCTCATATTTCAGGTTCACTCTAAAACTTGATATACAAATGTAAGCTGAATCAATAAACAGGCTAGACCAGACAAGAACAAACCTATTTGTCATTACCCCCGTAGTGAAGATACCCCACATCTTCACTACAACGTAACCAACGTTATTTGTCATTAACCCCGTAGTGAAGATACCAGACATCTTCACTACAACGTAACTAACGTTACAGTGTTTACGATGGTGTGGTGTGGTATTGGTACGAAGCATGGTGGTGTAGTGTGTCTATGGAGTCAGGGCCTTCATGGTGTTTACGATGGTGTGGTGTGGTATTGGTATGATGCATGGTGGTGCAGTGTGTCTATGGAGTCAGGGCCTTCATGGTGTGTACGATGGTGTGGTGTGGTATTTGTACGAAGCATGGTGGTGCAGTGTGTCTATGGAGTCATCGTATATACCATGGTGGTTGTTTGTTCTTGGATACGGCCCAAAAAGTTAAATACATAGGACGTCTCAGAAATACTCATATTGGCAAGTTGGAAGGCTACTGATTCCTCCTAATTATACCAGAAAACAGACGCCCTTAATGGTACTAATAGGGGATTTGTTTCGCGGTATAGTTTGGAGGAATGAGAGACCTTCCAATTCACCAACCAAATAATTTTTCCTTAATTGTTCGATATCGTGTAAATTATTATTTTGTGTAAAGTATATTAATTTGTTCTGAAGTTTGGTTTTCGATAAGAGACACACACGTATAATTACACACATAATTATATATAGTTCTATGGTTAAATGGTGAAAATCGTAATAAATATATACACATTTACTTGAGAGAGAGAGAGAGAGAGAGAGAGAGAGAGAGAGAGAGAGAGAGAGAGAGAGAGAGAGAGAGAGAGAGAGAGAGAGAATATGTTATTGTGCATAGGATTACGAGAGAAGTGAGTGTGTGAATGTGTGTGTGTGTGTGTTTGTGTGTGTGTGTGTGTGTGTGTGTGTGTGTGTGTGTGTGTGTGTGTGTGTGTGTGTGTGTGTGTAAACCAAAAGATAAAGTTAAATTCAATAACGTGTGGCATTACTACAATATACGATTATCACATATCATATAAATCAAAATCCAATCAACACAGAAACACAAACAAAGGAATACAATAGAGGTCATTGTTAGACACTACTGGGGATTTGTGTAAGTAAATATGAACAGGAATGCACAGTCAGTAAAAAAAAAAAAAAAAGAAAAAAAAAAAAAGCACACACACTAAAGTCGTGTCGTTTGCCACCAGAGGTCAGAGTAATCGTTTGGCTTGAGAGGCAGTAAACTAACTATTACTTTCTACCAAACAATTCCAGAGTATAAGATCCAAATTTATAATAGCAAATAAATACTACATCCCAAGACAAGACAAAAAGATTACACTCTATAATTAATACATGTATATATTTATAAATAAGTACATGAAGGTGGAAGATTAAGAGTTTGTTCACCTGACTGTACACACAAATATACATAACGTAATAAAGGTTGTGTCTGCAGCAGTGGCCGGCAGGATTAGTATTAGGAAGCCACACAACCTGAACTCGTGGCTAGTAAGGATTTTGCATATATATGGCTTCAGTACCACACCACATTCCGACCAACCTACAAGGAGGGGGGATGGGGATGGTGTAGTACTGACTGACTGACTGACTCTGTTCGCTGGAGACACACTATGGTTTTTCACTTGTATGCTGAGCTAATATTGTTGTTGGTGGTGGTGGTGGTGTTGTTGTTGTTGTTGTTGGGGCTGGGTGTGTTGTTGTTGGGGCTGGTTGTTGTTGCTGTTGAAGGTATTGTTGGTGGTGTTGTTGTTGTTGGGTGTGTTGTTGTTGTTGGGGCTGTGTGTGTTGTTGTTGTTGGGGCTGTGTGTGTTGTTGTTGTTATTGTTATTGGGGTTGGGGGTGTTGTTGTATTGAAATTATGTAAGTGGAGGTATGTCAGGTGTGTCAGTTTCTCTTCTGTCGTCCGTACAGTTACATGACAGATGTTTTTAAGTACTGGTATGTATATTTGAGGGATAAACTTACAGAAATAACATTATTATAAACTTGCAGACAGGCTACACAACTGGACACATTAACTTTACTGTCGTATCCAACCTACACACACACACACACACACACAACACACACACACACACACACACACACACACACACACACACACACACACACACACACACACACACACACACACACACACACACACACACACACACACACACACACTGTCTGTCGTCCCACACAAACACACACACACACACACACACACTGTCGTACTCTTCCTACACACACACACACACACACACACACACACACACACTGTCGTACTCTTCCTACACACACACACATACACCGGTTAAGGTCGTGGGATGGTATCGACTTTTTATCAGCGACGGGACACACGGTCACAGATAGGCTACCCACCAAATCGACAAGGGGCCACAACCCTACCCTTCCCTACCCTTCCCTTCCCCTCACCTCACCTCACCTCACTTCGTACAGATACACTCATTCTATCCCTGGAATTACACACACACACACACACACACACACACACACACACACACACACATATACACACACACACACATACACACACACATTCACACACACACACACACACACACAAAGATAAATGGACAGTGTTTTTATCACAAAATTATACATACTATTATTTAGTATGCAATAATGGTCCAACACACACACACACACACACACAATTACTAAGAAAGGAGCGAAGGAGGAGAAGAAAGAGAAAGGGGGAAAGGAGAGCTGTGTCGAAAAAATACCTTACAAACAATTATAAAAAAACAAAAACAAAAAAAAAACAGAATTATTACCGATGATACTAATGACGATGATAGTGGTTACCTACACGTACTCATATGCCCCCCCACCCCACCCCAATCTTTCAGAACATAAACAAAAAATCAAACATATATATATCCAACCAGAGAGTGTAGATAATTCCCAGCAAAGGAATTTCAACACACCAACACACTCGATCACGGCACACGTTTTTTATCATAATATTTTTTTCTTTTTATTTGCAGCAAAGAGCTCATGTAAGGGAAGCAAGCAAAGTACTGAAACCTGAGAACAAAGAGAGAGAGAGAGAGAGAGAGAGAGAGAGAGAGAGAGAGAGAGAGAGAGAGAGAGAGAGAGAGAGAGAGAGAGAGAATTGTTAGGTTAGGTTTATAGTTGAGAGAAAGAGAGAGAGAGAGAGAGAGAGAGAGAGAGAGAGAGAGACAGAGAGAGAGAGAGAGAGAGAGACAGAGAGAGAGAGAGAGAGAGAGAGAGAGATAATGGCTCATTTATTTACAGTAGTATAGTTTATTCTGCCTCTTGTTTAATTGTTTGTTTGTTTGTTTGTTTTATTGACACGGATCATCATAAACAAAGTCTTCACATCAGTATCGAGGTCCTGCATGGCTATCACACACACACACACACACACACACACACACACACACACACACACCAAATACTTTAAGACACAAAAATGGGTAATTCGCACAGCACATTAGTCGATTCATTTTACTGTTTTGAAAAATAATGGGAGTAAATTTCTTATGTGTCTCAACTTTGATATGATTTATTTATGTGTATATTTATTCGTTTATTACTGTGTTGTGTTGTGGAATCATACTATATTTCAGAGCAATCTATCTATACTCTCTTTTATTGTGCAACTTCAATAAATACGACACAATAAATGATCAGCTAAAATCTCCTATCGTATCTTCGTGTAACCTAAAATAAACGTTTAACCAAATAATTAAACATGCAATTTAATAAACAGTTGTATAAAACATTCCCAAAAACAAGAAATAAACTAACTATAAGAGAGATGATAGCCTAATAAACAGTCGTAAAAACATTCCCCCCAAAACAACAATGAATAAACGAACTATAAGGTAGAATATAACATGCAGCATAGGTTGGAGCCAAAACGTTAATATACGCTGCTGGGATTTAGGTTATAGTTGGTGGGGCCCAAACTATACCGCGTCGAAATAATGGAGGGCTGGTGTGGAAAACAATGTGGGATTTAGAATAGTATTAAAAATATGGGGTTTGGCCCGAAATATTTCTGGCTTAGTGAATTGCAGTGCAGTGTAAAATACAGCAGAGGGAGAGTTTATGTCACCCATGCAGGCTTTATATATATATGGGAAGCTGCTGGATTGATGATGGTTTGTGGGGAGGGTGGGATGGGAGGGGAGGGAGGTGATGGAGGTG
>JAWZYT010007016.1:12500-22500 GCA_034508575.1 Petrolisthes manimaculis | reverse complement strand
CGGAGGAAGGGAGAGAGAGGGAGGGATAAGCCATTGAAGGAAGGAAAGAGAGAAATGTAGGAAAGTGAGAGGAGAATAATTACTGTAAGAGTGTAGAGGGAAATGCTGACTGTCACCTTGGATACTTGTTGTGCCTTGGGGATGCACAAATGGTACGTGGTTTTAGTAATAGCTATGAGATTGTAGTTTCAGGACCCAGTGATCGTGTATAAACATTGGAGGCTACTGATTCCTCCTAACCATGCCACGAAACAAGGGCTCCTTCCGCTTAGGTGGTGTTTCGTGGCAATATTTGAAGGACTCGTGTATCTCCAATTAACATGAAAGGGTCCCTTGATGCGCTTACAGGACGTTGGTTAAATTCTCAGCAGATATTCATTGCATCCAACCAAGGCACAAACACACACTCTATATATTTCACGAGGCAAAAGTATCATTAATTATTAGGGGAAGTTATGAACGATTCAGACACAGACACGACTTTGGAATACATGAAGATAGTAAATTTATTCACACGATCATTTACTAAAACAGAATATCAACACAGGCTACTTCGATGACAATCAGATTTAAATGTAATTGTCTGTCTGTTTGTGAACCATTCAAATGCATTGCATCATTAGTCTTAGTGGAGTCATGCTTTCAGACACACAAACACACAGACAGACAGAAAAACAAAAAGACAGAAAGAAATGGTATTAGATAAAATAAAAGACGGAAAGATAAATACACAGATGGAGAGACAAACAGGAGATATGAATAGAAAAATGGACATACACACAGACAGAAAGACAGACAGAAAGACAGACATACAAACAGACACACAAACATACAAACGAACATACAAATAGATCAAAGTGCAATACTCTCTCACCAGGGAACAAGGCTAATAATAATAATTATGCACAAAAGAGTACCACTATCATTCACAATAAAAAAAATCAATCACTAGCACTTAAAAAATATATATAACAAATGCAACAAGTAAATGAATCTTTGAAAAGAAAAATGAAAATTGAGAAAAAATATAATAATAATAATAATAGTTGTACGATAATCACGAATGCCTGCACGAGAGGACAGTCACTCAACACCCCAGTTTAAGGGACCCTGTGATGTAGTCAGAAAAGTAAATTGGAGGTTAGGGAGTCCTTCAAACATTGCCACGAAACACCACCAACACCACGAAACACCACCAACACCACGTACAGTATAAGGAAGGAGCTTGTTTCGTGGCATGGTCAGGAGGAATCAGAAGCCACCAAGTCTCATTATTACACAATCACAGGGTCCTTAAAAAGAATATAGACCACTGAAGGAAGGGAGGGACGGGGTGAAGGGTGAATGGGGTTAAAATCTCAAACCTAAACGTAATTAGGGAAGTTAAGGGAAGGACTTGGGTGAGGTCGTTAAGTAGGGTGGTAACGAGGCAGCCAATCACACGGCAGACGGTCCTCGGTTCCTGAGTTATGGGGGGTTTGGGGGGGGGGTGTCTCTCTGTCTCTCTCTTTCTCTCTCTCTCTCTCTCTCTCTCTCTCTCTCTCTCTCTCTCTCTCTCTCTCTCTCTCTGTCTCTGTCTGTCTGTCTCTGTCTATGTCTCTGTGTGTGTGTCTCTCTCTCAGTCCTCCCATCTCCTACAATCCTCATTTCCTTTTCCATATCCACCTCCATCCCTTCCCTCTTCCTTCCCAATCCCTTCCTTCAATCTCGTCCCCTACATCGGGCGACTCGCGGAAGAGAAAAATTGCATCCTTAAAGTAGCCTCATAAAAAATGCAATGGAAAAAATGAAGGTTTCTTTTGGCCCTCCCAGCAGTCAATCTGATAAGGCCCTGTAGTCTCTGTCCCTCCCCTCCCCCCTCCCCCAATCAGCCCCCCCACCCCCCTACCCCAATGTTCTCTTGACAAGGTAGGGTGGGTGGGGGTGGGGGTGGGGATATCAAGGGGAGAAGTGGTGAGGGAGGGTGTGGGTGTGGGTGTGGGTGTCAGTGTTGATTATAAGAGGGTGATATACATTGGAGTGCCTTGATTCCTCCAATGTATATAACTATAAGCCAGGAAACAGAACCCGATGAACAAATATAATGGTATTCTGTTGCTTGGAATAATTTGGAGTAATCAGTTGCTCCACATTCACCAACACTGTATCATCTGTCCCCTTAAAGAACCTGTGTTTAGTCATCAAATTCAATCATACTATTTATTTGCATTATTTTTGTGCACAGTTTTGGAAGTATTTAGCAGCCTTGCAATTCCTCGATAACATAACGATTACCCTTCCACTAACACACTCAGGCTTCGTCATTTGGGATTCGCAGTGTGTCATCTGAACGTCGAACACTACTGACTGACTGACGGACTTAAGAGAACCGAACACCACAAATCTAATGTTAAATATACACATAAGATAAATACATAGATTCACAGACACACAAAAGACAGAAGAATGTGAAGACTGAAATAAAAACACAGACATAATAAATATATGGATAGAATGACATATAGATAGATAGACAGATAAATATGGAGAAAATTACACATCAGATAAATAGATTGATTGATAGTTAAATAGATAGATATAGATAAAATTACACATCAGATAAATAGATAGATAGATAGATAGATCGACAGACACATTCACTGACAAACAGAAACACACAGACAGAAGAAAAAGACGATGATGATGATGATGATGATGATGGTGATGAAAGAGAACGGGAAGGAGGGAGAGTAGGAGGAGATAGCGAGGGAAGCGGCACAGATACACACAGCTGATAAAGGAAGGAGAGACTGGAAAGGGAAAGGTGAATGAGTGAGGTAAAGAGAGAAGAAGCTGGAAGGGAAAAGTGAGTGAGGTAAAAAGGGAAGGAGAGACTGGAAGCGAAAGGTGAGTGAGTGAGGTAAAGAGGGAAGGAGAGACTTGAAGGGAAAGGTGAGTGAGGTAAAGAGGGAAAGAGAGACTGGAAGGGAAAGGTGGGTGAGGTAAAGAGAGAAAGGTGAGTGAGGTAAAGAGGGAAGGAGAAGCTGGAAAGGAAAGGTGAGTGAGGTAAAGAGGGAAGGAGAGACTTGAAGGGAAAGGTGAGTGAGGTAAAGAGGGAAGGAGAGACTGGAAGCGAAAGGTGAGTGAGGTAAAGAGGGAAGGGTGAGTGAGGTACAGAGAATCCAGGGCAGTGGGAGGAACTGGTGGAGAGAATGATAGAGACAGATAGATAGATAAACAGACAGAGACAGATAGAATGATAGATTATACATACAGGCAGATACTGGCTCTCTCTCTCTTTCTCTCTCTCTCTCTCTCTCTCTCTCTCTCTCACACACACACACACACACACACAAAGATGACAATACTCCTGCTGTCTGTGTGATGTTTGTTTGCTAAATTAATTTGCTTGATTTCGTATTTTATTTTATGATTTTTGGGTAAACGTTGAAAGAAAAGCAAGTAAAAAATACGAGTATCAGTGAAAAAGTATATACATATATTATTTGTATTCCATTGACCCATTTGTCTATGAAGTGCAGCTGAGCGGATGGGTATATGAAAAAAAAAAAATGTGTCTGTATAACTAGGGCAGAAATATTGAGTGAATAAATAAGTAAGTGTCGGATATTCCCCTCACCGTAAAACCTTTTGTCTCTGTTTGACGTCCAGAGAAACGAATGTGATAGAAAGATAAATGAATGTGATGAAAAGATAAAAGTATGTGGTGATAACAGATACGAATGTGATAATAACAAAAAGAGATGTGGTGATAACAGATACGAATAAGATAATAACAGAAACAGATGTGATGAAATAATAAATACACAGAAATAGACAACACAAATGAGAGCAATAATTTGATTTATTTAATGTTAAGTATAATTCTGATGCGGGAGAAATTAAGTGTATTATTATCGTATATTATGCAGTTTATATTGTATTAAAGTTTGTAAGAATCAATAGCCTACCAATTTACAGCATAATAAAAAAAAAATCGATTATTTTTGGAACACCATATGGGAGGAATCTGATATTGATAAAATGATTCCTCCAAATTATGCCACGAAACAGATCCCCTATTGGTAACACTGGAGTCGTCTGTTTCCTGGCATGGTTTTGGAGGAATCAGCAGCCCTCCAATTTACCATCACGTTTCTTTCGTTCATTCGTCTGGTGTGAAAAAAAAGTACGTTCAATATTAATGTAAAGTTCAAAATGATGATGATGGTGATGATGATTATTATTATTATTTCAATTATTATTATTATTTATGTTTCTATTTCTATTATCATCCCTATTATTATAATTATTATTATTAATAATTTTTTTTTATTATTATTATTATTATTATTATTATTATTATTTTACTTTTATCATCATCCCTATTATTATTATTATTATTATTGTAAAGTGTAACATCATGTCAAAATAACTCCTCCTGTCCTACACTGTCTATAAGAAGCAAGGAAATTGAGTCTGTACCTGGTGGAAGTGAATGGTGTGTAAAAAAAAAAAAACGTGATCATTAAACCCAGTGAGTGGAACCGGATACGTATATGTGAATGACGGGAATAAATACTTAAAGTCCACTGCATAAAGAGAGAGAGAGAGAGAGAGAGAGAGAGAGAGAGAGAGAGAGAGAGAGAGAGAGAGAGAGAGAGAGAGAGAGAGAGAGAGAGAGAGAGAGTTATTGAGAGAGAGAGAAATTAATAAGAGAGTTGATCATTAAAAGTCGGTGAAAGGAAGTTGCAAAATACGACGAGGAAAGAAATGATAGGGAAAATTGTGAGCAGCTGAGAGGGAGTGACAGAAATTTTTTTGAAGTACAAGTATCCATTAATTTTTCTTCCTTCATCCACAGAAAATAGATAAAATAAAAAAAATAAAAAATAAATGACGAGGATAAATAATACATATTTCCACTGACTATAAAAAATATAAAGAGTAGGTAGTGATTATAAATGATAAATAAACGACCCCCTTCCCTTCCCTCTCTCCTTGTGGTTGAGATAATGATAAATGAGAATGAATAATGTGAGTTGACAATATTTTCGTTATGTGGGTTATTTATTATTGTGTTGTACTGCAAACGAGTGGATGGATGGGGAGGTTATCGACTTTCTCTGTGTGTCTGTCTATTTGTCTGTCTCACATACACACACACACACTTTCTCTTTCTCACACACACATTCCTACACACACACTCTCACACACACATTATTATACACTCCTTTCTCTCTCATACACACTCTCTCTTTATCACACACACATTCCTACATACACTCTCCTACACTCTCTCTTTCTCACACACACTCCTACACACTCTCTCTCTCTCTCTCTCTAGTAACTTTAAATCCTGGGTGACACGGAGGGGATTTTTCTGTGACCTTTGGACCCGTTCCCAGGGTTTGTTTGAGGATAACACATTAAACACTATTAAATTAAGGTCATAACACACTTTTGATACACTGGAGCGCCTCTTGATTCCTCCAAAGTATGCCAGGAAACAAAATCAGATTAATAAGCATAATGGTGGTTGGCTTGTTGTTGTTGTGAATAGTCGTCTGGAGGAATCAGTTACTCCAGATTATTTACCAGCACTGTACTATATATATTCCCCATTAAATTTATATATGACAATGTGAGACTAATTTACATACGGGTACCTTCAGTTCTATTCCCCTGTGAACAGTTTGTGCTGAGTTTAGTGTGCTGAGTTTAGTGTGCTGAGTTAGTATGCTGAGTTTAGTGTGCTGAGTTTAGTGTGTTGAGTTAGTGTGTTGAGTTTAGTGTGCTGAGTTTAGTGTGCTGAGTTTAGTGTGCTGAGTTTAGTGTGCTGAGTTAGTGTGCTGAGTTAGTGTGCTGAGTTTAGTGTGTTGAGTCAGTGTGCTGAGTTTAGTGTGCTGAGTTAGTGTGCTGAGGTAGTGTGCTGAGATAGTGTGCTGAGTAAGTGTGCTGAGTTAGTGTGCTGAGTTAAGTGTGCTGAGTTAAGTGTGCTTTTCATTTCATTCCGTTAGCGAGAAAGGATTAGCAAGTACATTTTTATCATCTTATTTTTTTTTTTATCTACAGTATACGTGGAGTCTGGGAAAAACGGATTATATTATATTTTATTTTAGTCCTTGCCCATTTTATACACTTCGTTCCACATTTCTTAATATATTTGTGTTGGGTATTGGTCAGCTACAGTTGGGTTCATGAATTGGTAAAGTAACAATTATTGGACTATTATGCATTCGTGGTGATTTTATAAGACTACCATTGGCCATTATCTTTTTTAGAGTACAGTATGTCGCAGTAAAGCTTTTCTAAATAATATATGCATAGATAGTGTAAATAAACTGAGAACATATTTAAAGTTATAGACAATAAATATTCCATAATAGTTTCTTCAAGTAAACGTAATATAGACATAGGAACGTAGTTAGTAAAGGTGATAGTATACTCTTGATAGATTGGAGTGCCTTGATTCCTCCAAAGTATGCCAGGAAACAGAACCAAAATGGACAAACTTAATAGTGTTCTGTTGCTTGAAATAGTTTGGAGGAATCAGTTGCTCCATATTTACCAGCAGTGTTACTTCCCCCTTAATTAAGTGTCTCTCTCAAATGGCATACAATATATATTTCACTACAGTCAGACTACCTAGACGTGCATTGCATATATATTTGATAGTTACTGAATATTCACAGTTAGTCCCGGTAGTGCTTGAACAAAATGGTATGGTGTTGAGATTCTGAGGTTTAAATGTTTTATTCCCCTTGTGATGCAGTTAAGGGAGAAGTACAGTGTTGGTAAATCTGGAGTAAATGATTCCTTCAAACTAGTTCAAGCAACAGACACCATTATAGTTGTCCATTTTGTTCTGTTTGTTTCCTGGCATACTTTGGAGGAATCAAGGCACTGCAATGTACCGAAAGTATACTCTCCCCTTAATACACATATGGGGGGGGGGGGGGGGGCTCCAAATATATGTGTTCCTGATAGACGAGTGAATGTTGAGAAATAAATAACCATAGGTAGTTTCTTATGGTTCGCCTTAAGAACTTTTTTTTACTCGTTTTCCAGTCAATAGTTTAATTTCATCATCATTCCTTAGAGTTTTTTCTGAAATTTTCCCTGCACTTTAGAACGATACGAAAAAAAATTCCCTTTACTTCCCCACTGATCTCTTCTGAAAATGTGCAAAAAAAAAAAAAATTCTATACCCACCAACCATAGAGTATACCAACTTGTTCTCTCATTGATTTTCCCTCAAATTGTTTACGAGTTACAGCTGCTACCTCACAGATCTGCCAGGAATATATAGTGTTGGTGTGTGTGTGTGTGTGTGTGTGTGTGTGTGTGTGTGTGTGTGTGTGTGTGTGTGTGTGTGTGTGTGTTTGTGTGTGTGTGTGTGTTTGTGTGTGTGTGTGTGTGTGTGTGTGTGTGTGTGTGTGTGTGTGTGTCGAGTAACGAGGCCGGAATATTGATCAATAATACAGTAAATACTATTCTCATTATACTGAAAACACTGCTGTTGTATTTTATTTATAAACGTTTACGTAGTCCTTGATAAAAAAAAAAAATATTATATGGTCCTTTAAAACCGAGTGTATCAAAACTCTCAAAGAACCAAAGAACAAAGGAAAACGAAACGAAATTATTAAAAGAAAATATATATACAGTGACTATAAATTGAAAATACGAAGTGAATGGAAAATATGTCAATTACTTTTTATTTCTCTATGGCTTTAGATTTCCTTTTTTTTTTTTTTTGAGGGGGGGCACTCTTTATAATTATTCTTATCATGGTTCTTTTCACTGGCACATAATTA
This sequence comes from Petrolisthes manimaculis, assembly GCA_034508575.1. Lineage (NCBI taxonomy): Eukaryota > Metazoa > Arthropoda > Malacostraca > Decapoda > Porcellanidae > Petrolisthes > Petrolisthes manimaculis. Next base: position 14,701 of record JAWZYT010007016.1, on the reverse strand, counting down.
TCAAGATTAAACTTTACGCCAGATTTAAGGCCCAGAATCGTCTTATTAATTCATTCATACTCAACCATTTTCACATTACTAAAACTTTCCCAATTTTGGCACGCGTGACGCAAGTTCGTTAAGTTTCTACCCAAGAATTATTCCCCGTGCGTCCACTAACAATTCGTCTTGTGGAAAAAAAAAAAAAAAAAAAAAAAAAAAAAAAAAAATCTTCCTTACTCTTTTCTCATCACGGGAGAAGTTTCTTTTCTCGAAGATTTCCATGCTTATGTCCGCTATAAACCTGTCCTGTATCTCTCTCTCTCTCTCTCTCTCTCTCTCTCTCTCTCTCTGAATATTGCTATCATTTTACCAACGTTGTAAAAATATGGTTCGTTTTTTATCTACCTTCGACTTCTTAAAAAAAAACTTCATACTTTCTTCTCTCTCTCTTTTTTTTTTTAATATTGCCATCCTCTCATCTACCTTCCACCCAATAAAAAAATATTCATACCCTTTTGATTATTAATATTCCTATCCTTTAGCCAATCTTGAAAAAAAACAGGGTTCCTTTCATCTACCCCCGATCCCCAATAAAAAATGTTGCTACTTTTTGTTTTATATCTTTACGTACCATAAAGTTAGTGTCTTCAATATTATTCGTATACCGCTCCCTTCCCTAAAAATAAATATACCTGTCTTCTCTTTAACAATTTCTCATGGTTCGCCTTAAGTGCTTTTTTTACTCGTTTTCCAGTCAATAGTTTAATTTCATCATTCCTTAGAGGCTTTTCTGAAATTTTTCCCACTTTAGAACGATACAAAAATTTCCCTTGTGGTACTTCTCCACGGATCTCTTCTGAAAATGTGCAAAAAAGTTTCTATACCCAATAACTATAGAGTATACTTGTTCTCCCATCGACTTTCCCCAAATTGTTCTATTAATTATTCAACAAATTAAACTTTTACTTCTGGTACGGTCATCTGGATAATAATGTTCTCGTTTAGGCAGGTGAACAAATCATAATGTTAAAGTAAATAAAAGGGAGTTAGTTTCTTTTTTCACCTTCCCGTTCCCATCCCTTGGGGCGTGTCACCGTGACCAACCAACCAAGCAAGCAATCCTTCTCCCCCACCAACACATACACACACACAACAACAGCACGATATACTCAAACTTTCTGTACTTGTCGACTACTATGGACGGAGGGTGGAAGTTCTCTCCTTACCTTTCACTGCAGGAGGTATGCCGGTAGGGGGCCCCAGTGGCAAGAAGACGGGGTATAAGGGGGGCCCCGAGAAGAGAAGTAGTAGTAGTAGTAGTAGTAGATGGTAGGTAGGCTCAGACAGGCAGACCGGCAGGCAATCAGGCAGGTAGGCACGGGAAGGAAGGAAGGGGAGAAGAGAAACCAACCACGAAGGGAAGAAAAATTATGAGAGAGTGAGGGAAAGAACCAGGCTAAAAGTTTCAGCAGCTAGTGAGACAAGAAGTGGAGGAGTGAGGGAGGATGGGTACTTTCAACTCTCTCTCACTCTCTCTCTCTCTCTCGGGGATGACGACCACGGCGAAGAAGTTGATGATGGTGATGGTGACGACAACTTTTGCAAACAAACAATCATGGGAAAAAAAAGTCTCTAAAGTTGATTACAGTGGTTCATTCGGTGACGCATATTATCGTCTTCAATGTCCAGGTGTTAGCAGTCGATTAGTGTTTATGTGTGTATGTGTGTGTGTGTTAGTAAGGAGCGAGAGTGTGTCAAGTGTGAGAGGCGCGTGACGAGGGTGTGAGAGCGGCGTGCACTCTCTACCATGCCCGGGACGCAACTGAGGGAGGAAGGAAGCAAGGAAGAGGGAGTGTGTGTGTGTGTGTCTCTCTCTCTCTCTCTCTGTGTGTGTGTGTGTGTGTGTCTCTCTCTCTCTCTCTCTGTGTGTGTGTGTGTGTGTGTGTGTCTGTGTGTGTGTGTGTGTGTGTGTGTGTGTTCGCTCGCCCTCTCTCACTCACCTCTCACCTCACTCACCCACCACCCACACGCCCACCACCTCCACCTCCTCTTCCTCTCCTTGTTTCACGCCCATGTTCTGCCCTTCCCTGTCACCTCTTTCTTTACACCACTTTATATTTTAATGTAGGATCTCTCTTACAGTTCGTATTTATAGTATCATTTCACCTTGTCCAGATACCCTCCAAATTATCATCATCATCATTCACTCTCTCCACTAT
>JAWZYT010007016.1:0-5000 GCA_034508575.1 Petrolisthes manimaculis | reverse complement strand
TCTCCTCTCTCTCAAACTTTACCAGTCCAGATCAACTGATTATAACTTCTCTCTCCTTCTATTCTGTAAGGGAAATCAACTTCTTTTTCCATCACTCTCATTTTTTTCTCTTCTCCCGGGGTGTGTGAGAGAAATTTGCCACCTACTTGGGCTTCAGATTAGCTCTTCCAGCCTCCAATGTTTTCCTGGTGAGGTGTGGGGGAAAGAAATGAAGTGGGGAATCGGAGTGGGGGAACTAGGAATAATGAAGAAGAGGGAAGAAGTGGGAGAAAAAATAAATGAAGGAAGGAAGTGGAGGGAAATTGGAATGAGGTTTTAAAGAAGAAGTGGGGATAAAAAGTGTGGGAAAAAATAAATGAAGGAAGGAAGTGGAGAGGGAAAGAAATGAAGTGGGGGAATCGGAGTGGGGGAACTAGGAATAATGAAGAAGAGGGAAGAAGTGTGGGGGAAAAATATATGAAGGAAGGAAGTGGAGGAAAATTGGAATGAGGTTTTAAAGAAGAAGTGGGGATAAAAAGTGTGGGAAAAAATAAATGAAGGAAGGAAGTGGAGAGGGGAAATTGGAGTGAGGGAAGAGGAGTAAATGATAAAAAATATATACATTGATGATGATGATAACAATAATAATAATAACAATAATAATAATAACAATAATAACAATAATAATAACAATAACAATAACAATAATAATAATAATAATAATAATAAATAATGAGACGTGGTATAGGTGGTTTCTCCTGCCTGCATCATCCACCCACCTGACTTGACTACTTCCCTGTATGGTGTGGGACTTGGTGAGGAGTGGCGGTGGGACAGGCCATAAATAAAGAGGTGGTTGTTGAGGGTATTATTATTTCCTGTGTGTGTGTGTGTGGAGGCGTCGTCATCATCCATCACATTACACGTGTGGCCAAAATGGATATCAAAGGTGATGTATGCAGATTCCTTTATGAGCTTGCTTGAGGGAGAGAGAGGGAGGGAGAGAGAGAGAGAGAGGGAAGAGAGAGAGAGAGTAAAAAAAGCGGGTTTACACGTTTCTCCTACATTACAAGTGGTGGATTAAGACACAGAGTTGACGTACAGTAAAATGTTGGCATTATACTGTATTTTATTTATGTGTCATGTCAGGATACATTGGGATTATTATAAGTTGAAAAATAAAGGGAAGGGAAAGGAGAATGGGAAAGGGGCGAGAAAGAGTAGGTCTATTGAAGGAAAGAGAAAGAGAAAGAAAGGGGAGAGAAAGAGAAAAGAGAAAGGAAGGGAAGAAAAAGAGAAAGGAAGAGAAAAGATAATGAGAAGGTGCGAGAAAGAGAAATGAAGAGAAAAGTTAAAGAAAGAGAAATGAGAAAGGAAGGGGAAAGAAAATGAGAAGGGGCGAGAAAGAGTATAGTGAAGGAAAGGGAAAGAAAGGAGGAGGATGTAGGACAGAATAATGGGATGGGAAGAGAAACGAGGAAAGATAATATGAAAGAAGATGGAATGAAAATATGAAGAAGAAGGAATAGAGAGAGGGAAGAAGAGAATAATAAAATAGTTAGAGATTCAATGGAGAGAGAGAAGCAGAAAAGAATAAAAATAAATAGTGAGAGAGAAATTCAATGGAGAGTGAAAGAAAAGATAATAAAAATAAATAATGAGAGAAATTCAATGGAAAAAAATAAATAATGAGAGAAATTCAATGGAAAGAGAAGAGAATAATAAACAGTGAGAAATTCAATGGAGAGAGAGAGAAGGAGAAGAGAATAATAAAATAGTGAGAGAGAAATTCAATGGAGAGAGAGAAGGAGAAGAGAATAATAAAATAGTGAGAGAGAACTTCAATAGTATAATAGGCTCACTCAACCTGTAATAAAGGCTTTAGTTAGTAAGGGAAGGGATATCACACAATCACCTTTATCTCTGGCCATTGACACCCAGTGAATGGAAAGGGTGGGGGTGGAGATGGGGGGGTGGGCGGGGGAAGGGGGGGAGGGGTATAATTAGCAGTAGCGAAGGTAATCAGTGGAAGGTGTAAACAATAAGAAAGGTAATTAGGGGACAATGCATTCAATAGCCATCATTATCAGCAAACCATTGTATTCTCTCTTGGTGTGGCAAAGGCTTGTTGTTTGGTTCGTTATTTTTTTTCTTCTTCTTCCCCTCCTCCTCCCTTTCCTCACACACCACCTCACAACAACGACCCCCCTATTCAACTTGCCTACCGTATTGTTTTGTTATCAATTTCCTTCGTCTCCTCCCTTTCCTCACACACCACCACTCGACAACAACCCCTTATTCAACTTGCCTACCGTATTGTTTTGTTTTTATGTTCTCATCTGGTGGTACTAAAGAAGAGAACAGAAAGGAGGGATAGGGGGAGAGAATAAAGAGAAAGGGGGGAGAAGGGGAGAGAATAAAGGAGGGATGTGCATTCGGATGATTAAAAAAAAAATATATATATATATAACAACACACACACACACACACACACACACACACACACACACACACACACACACACACACACACACACACACACACACACACACACACACACACACACACACACACACACACACACACACACACACACACACACACACACATCGACACACAAGACAATATCCATTTAATTAGTATATTTCCAGTATGGTCTTAGGATATTACCTAAGATGTTAGTTAAGCTTCTGTCTACGGGGTTACATCAAAGACGTTTGAGTCCCTTTGATGTCACATAGTGTTTACCTTCGACCAGTAATGTCCTCTGGTGGTAGTCAGATAAAAATAGTACAGCGTTCGTCAGTCGTTGTCTATAAAAATAATGCAATATTCGTCAGTAATTGTCTATAAAAATAATTCAATATTCCCCAGTCGTTGTCTATGAAAATAATACAATATTCGTCAGACGTTGTTTATCGAGGAAATATGTTTTGGGTGCGAATGGAGGGCTTATATTGATTCACCCAAAGTAATGCTACAAAACAAAACAGAGTCAGTCCTTGTAGTATACTGCTGAGGCACTAGTTTATTTTCTGAAATACCTTGGAAGAGACAGCAACGTTTAATGTGCCCGCTAGAGGGGACCCCTGAAAAAAAAATATATAATAATAATAAAAGTAATAATAATAATATTGAGAGATCAAAATACAGTGTAAAAGAAGATATGCAGGAATAGGGATGGAGAGTAAAAGGGAAGAGGAAGGACAAACGACAAAATAAAAAAACAAATAGAAAAAACAAGAGAAAACGGACAAAAGAAACCGAACGTACACACACACACACACACAAACGGAGAGAGAGAGAGAGAGAGAGAGAGAGAGAGAGAGAGAGAGAGAGAGAGAGAGAGAGAGAGAGAGAGAGAGGAAGCCGTAGAGTAACACTAAGGGGGTCAGATAGAGTCAGCACAACGAGAGGGAGGAAGCTGCTTATAGAGAGACAGGTTATAAATGGAGGAAGACACCAAGTGGCTGTGCTAGGCTCTCGCTCTGTCTCTGTCTGTCTGTCTGTCTGTCTGTCTGTCTGTCTGTCTCTGTCTCTGTCCTCACTCTCTCTCTCTCTCTCTCTCTCTCTCACACACACACACACACACACACACACCAAAAAGAGAATGAGTGAATGTGTGGGCAGGTCTGTGGTTGTCAAGGGGTATAAATCTGTATTGGACCCACTGGAGTGCTGTAAGAGTCCTCCAAACCAGTCCAGGAAACACCCCACCACAACATAACTAACAGAGAATCCGTTTCGTACTGCAGCTTGGAGAAATCAATAGGAACCTTCCAATTTACCTGTCCCCTTCAATAAGCCCTACGCCCCCCCCCCCACCCTCACCCACCCCCACCTCTGAAGTACATTATTCACCGCTCGTAAAAGCATAAAGAATGAGGCACAACAAACGAACGCACAAACAAGCAAACAAAGCACCTTTAGGCCGTTGTCACACTATGCAGCTCCACATAGTAATTTCAGCCACACTTTGTATTAAAATTAAATATATGAGAATCAACGAATTAAGTTTTTTTTTGCAAATCAGATAAGTTAGTTCACGAACGAAATACTGGCCTCTAATTTGGCTAATGAAATGCTGGCCTTTGATTGGCTAACGAAATGCTGGCTTTTGATTGGCTAATGAAATGCTGACTTCTAATTGGCTAATGCAATGCTGACCTCTGATTGGCTAATGAAAGGCTGGCTATTGATTGGCTAATAAAATTCTGACCTCTTATTTTCATACGCAATCACAGGGTCCTAAATCTAGTGTTGGTGATGAGGTTAGGTTGGATCAGGTCCGTAGAATGTGATGGCAGTGTTATTAGTCTCAGGTGTCTGCAGTAAGGTATATTATAATGGAAGATAGCAGATTGTTACATACGGCTGTCACGATCACCTTATGATAAGAGTAATCTATAATTGATATCGTTTTATTCTTTCGTTTATCATTCCTTTTTTCCTCACTGAACCACTTCTACTCCTTCCTTCATTCCCTCTCAACCACCTTTCCTCCCTCCTTGCTTCCCTCTCCCCCTTCCTCCTCTCTTCCTTCACTCTTTCCCTCTTTCCTTCCTTCCTTCCTTCCTTCCTTCCCTCCTTCCCTCCCTGCCTCGTCCCATCTGCCACTCCGACCCCAGAGTAATGAGAAGGATCACCGTTGCAAAGACTCGGCCATGAGTGTATTTATTGGGGGTGGGAAGGGCAAGGGGAAGAGGGAAGGAAGAGTGAAATAGAAGGGGCAGGAGGGAAAAAGAAGAGAAAGAAAGAGGAAAAAGGAGGAGGATGAGGATGAGGATGAGGATGAGGATGAGGATGAGGAGGAGGAGGAGGAGGGAGGAGGAGGAGGAGGAGGAGGAGGAGGAGGAGGAGGAGGAGGAGGAGGAGGAGGAGGAGCTAGAGAGGAGAGGGACACACGAAAGATTGTGAAGATTTGAGGTCCGGCACAAGAAGCCATCGTAATGCAGGATAAGATGAGAACGAACCCTTCCTTCCTTCCCTCCCACAACCACCAGACAAGACAAACACAAGAG